>NDGM011087798.1:0-12058 GCA_002564305.1 Octomys mimax
CAGCAATTAACCACTAGGAAGAGAGTATGCAATGTGTTAATTATTGAAACTGTCCTACCAATTAGGTTTGAAACTGTCTTATTGTTATTTGTTTCTCAATAAAATTATGGAAAAAAAAACAAGAGGCAGAAAGAGAGGTGGGGGAAGCTTACTAGAAGTGAATAAGAAAACTTGTAATTATCTAAAAATTAAATTATAACCTATGAAAAAAATTAAAATTCTCATAAAAAGAAGGAAAAAAAAAAAGAAAAGAAAATAACCAGACCCATGGAAGGGGACACTCTTGGCCCCAGAGCTGACTGGGCAGGGAGGCGGCACCACAGGGGTGTGGTGGGAGGAGAGGACTTGAGAGCCTAAACCCCAGTGCTGGAGGAAGGCAGCGGGACTCAGGAGAAGGACAGGTGCCCATGGGGTCCTCAGGGGACCCCAAGCATCCCAGCGTGAGTACCAACCCCAAGGGACCCCTGGAGGCCAGGCCCCGTGTGCCTGAGGCAGCTCCTCCCACTGGCAGCGCTTGGGTGACGTCTGAGCCAGGAAGACAGGGCCCCACTGGCCTTGCTGCGCCCTGGAGTCTGAGAGAGGCTGCAGGAGACCTGACCTTCCTCCCTAGTATAGCACCACGGGTAGTCCACGGGTAGTCAGGCCACGTCAGCACCTGTGTGCTGAGTCCCTCTGATGGGGAAGCAGGGCTGTGTGGGCAAAGAGCCTGCTGTACCACTCTGTGGTATTTGTAGTCTTTTGTGAACCCTGCTCTGGTTCCAGGCTGTAAATTCTTCAAGCTGCCACGGACAGTTTCAGACGGAATGCACCAAGGGGTGAATTGTAACTGACTTCAGGGGACAGCTTTTCCCACCTCCCACCGCATCAAGAACCAGAACGGTAGGTGATGGAGCTGGTCTCAGTGAGGGGAGTGGTTTTGGCCACTACGCTTGTAAGATCAGCAAAGCCAGTGTACCCCCCAGGTGACCACCCAGGGACCGCTGCAGTCACTTTGGGACCAGAAGCAGGAAACCTATAGTTGATTTCAGTGAGTGCTTTTTATGGTCATCAGAGTCTTTGGAACAAACTCCATGCAGGAGTTTTGCCAGATGGTACTGGATGTGCTGCTGGGCAGGGTGTCACCCACCTATAATCCCAGCACTTGGGAGGCTGAAGCAGGAGAATTGCCACAAGATCAAGGTCAGCCTGGGCTACATTGTGAGTTCAGGGCCAACCTGAGCTATACAGCAAAAACTCTATCTCAGAAAAACCCCCACCCAACCAACCGAATAAAAGCAGTTTGACCAAACAGATGCTGGTGCCAGGGCTCCAAAAGGATAGTGGGAAGAGAGGATTTCACTGTGTTTAACACAAAGACTTGGGGAATGTTCGACATGCTGTATGTTCTCTGTCAGCTGTATACCTGTGTACAGAAATCACCCTGGAGCCTGCCAATGTGCACAGTTACCATGTGCACATTAAAAGTGCAAAAAGAGAAATCCTGTAAAGTAGAAGAAGTATTTACATGAAAGTTGTCCTTGGTCTTTCTGTGTTGTAGATGCCATTGGCTTTATTTTACCTGTCGCCTGCACCTCTCGTGTACTGCAAAAGCAAGGTTATGTAACTTCTGCACTCCATAAGGGGCCCAAACACCATGCTGCGGGCTGGATCTGGTTCTCCAGGGATCCAGGGCTTTGGCACTGCGCGGCTAAGTAGGATTTGGAAGTTTTGAAAGCTGCCCAAGTCACGACACTCAGAACCATGCTCCATATAACTTTTTGGATCCTTGAAGTCCATCAGCAGAGGAAAGTGTGGTTTGTACAGCCAAGCACCACTCAGATAGTGTAAAAATAATCTTGACTTGAAAAAAAACTTTTTTTTCATTTATGTATTTGGTACGGGGTCTCACTACGGAGCTCCAACTTGTAGAGATCCTCCTGTTCTCAGCCTCCCAGTGCTGAGAATTACAGGCATGTACCATGATACCTGGATTCAGTTGCCTGCTCAGTGCATCCCGGGGCAGGGCTGGCATGGCTCTTGGGACAGAGGATTGAACCCTGGTTCCTGTGCTTGCCAAAGCAGGCACTTAGTCTGCTGAGCTATCTCGCTGGCCCCTTGACTTGAAATTTGCTGACTTGAATGAAGAGAAAGTCTATGGCAAGAGCAGGTCGCCAGGCAGGGCTGATCTGAGTCCCTTTCACAGGGAGAGTTAGAAGATGCCACGAGAAAAGACAGGGCTAATGTAACGGGTGAGCCCGCTCCATGCATTGCACTTAAAACGACACCTTCATTTCCACTTTAATGAAGACGCTAAAACCCTCCCAAGCACAGCAGCTGCGCTGAGAGAGGGCTTGGCTGATGAAGCAAGCAAAGGCTTCCAGAATACTCTGTTTCTTGGTTAAAAAATCACTAGGGAGGGGCTGAGGCACTGGTGATGGGAAAGAGCAGGCGCAGCCTGTCAGGAGAGCAGAGCGAGGCCCGCTGTCCCATTTGTCATTTTAAATGAGGCTCTTTGCTCAGTGCACACAGACATGAAATGAATACGAGAAGCACAAGCACGTGTTGTCAGTCTGCAGTAAGACGCTCTCCGGCTCCTCCGAGTCCCACAGCTCGGCAAGGAAGGGAGCGCTTTTGGAGAAGACAGCCGCTCTTGGGAGGGGTTCCAGACACTCTGGCATGAGCCCTCTCAGTGAACTTGGGCTAAGGGGGAAAATATATGCGTTAATGGCCAAGAGTTTACAAGGGACAGACCTCAACTCTAACTCAAGCGGAAGAAAAAAATGATTAGCTCAGGAAGTCAGAGGATGCAAGCAAAAGAGCTCTGCAGCATTACACACGCACACATGCACATGCACATGTACTCACACGCACACACGCATACACACGCATGCATGCACACGCGCATGCACACACCAGGTGCTCTGGTGTCCTGTCTCTCTGGCTTAGCCCCATTCCTTCTGGTCCTGAGAGTGACCCCTATGGTATAGAACATTCTATCCCTTAGCTCTGTAATAAGGCACAGACTTCCTCCCAGTCTTTCTTTTCTTTTTCATTTGTGTTTTTGCTATAGGGTCTCACCACACAGTTCAGGCTTGTAGTGATCCTCCTGTCTTCAGTCTCCCCAGGGATTACAGGCACACGCCAGCACACCTGGACTTTATAGCCTGCTCAGTGCGCCTGGGGGTGGGGCTGCGGCAGCATGCTCCAGGTTTTGAAATTACCCTAATTACACAGCTGAGGTCGCAAGCCCATGCTGGACCAGTGCTATGCCAGCTACGCTGACCTCTTCACAGCCTGCCTCACCAGAACTGTAGAGAGAGAAGCTGTCGGCAGAAAGCGTCTGCAAAGACCAAACAGCACCACAGCCCATTCACGGAAGCCCAGCCCCTCTGTGTCCTGGGAGTGTGGGAGTGACAGTTACCAGGAGCTGTGGCCGGCCACAGCCCACAGCCAGCTGTCCAGCGTGGCGGCCACCAGCACAGGCGGAGGCCAAGCCTTTGGAGCATGTGGGGCGTTGCTGGCTGTCCAGCGCACAGCAGAAGTAAAGGATGCCCTAATCTTCAAGCATGAGAAAATCATTTCTATTGGTTCATATTAATTTCACACTGAGATAGGATATTTTGGATGTATTCAGGTAAGTAAAATTTGTCATTCAAGTTCACTTCACCAGTCCCTTTCTGCTCTTTCGACGATGGCTACTAGAGCATTTAAAATTACCCATCTGGCTCATATTCTATTTTGATTGGAGGTGGATGCTCTACAAATCTGGGGCTGTAAGGGCCTTTGGGGCTGCTCTCTCCCTCCACAGGTACCTATGATGCTCCAGGTCTACGAAAAGTAGAGAAGGACAGAATTAGTTACCATTCTTTCTTGAGCATGCGTGCCATTGGGTGCTCAGTGTGTTTGGATGTCAATGTTTTGTTCTTTACATTCGCATCCATGTTCGGCTATCTCCAAGCCACGCCTTAAAGGGAATTAATTACAGGGAAGACCATCCTCCACTTCTCCGAGGGCACACAAAGCGACCACTGATGAGCAGAGCTACACATCTTCATCTGGTGTTATGGTTTGTGTCTAGTTGTCTCCCAAAGCCTCATGTAGTCATGGGGCGGGCTGCTAGAACTTGTGATTAATTTATGATCTGATGCTGGGACTCTGGGTGTGAGTGCTATGCCCAGGCTGGGGTACATTACCTGGATGCAGCCTAAGGAAGGGAGAGGCCTGCTCTCTGCCGCTGATCCTTTTTGCTCTTGCTGTTTTCGCTGTTTTCAGCTGCCATGAACTGCTGCTCTCTGCCATGTGTCATTCTACCTTGGAGCCAGTTGACTATAGGCTGAAACCGTCACTGTGAGCTAAATGAACCTTTCCTTACTTAATTTTGGGTGTCAGGTGTTTTGTCACAGCAACGAGAGAAAAGTGACAAAGACATCTGGGTTCCAAAACCATCCATAAATCTGTTAGCTGAGAGGTCTTCACGAACTTCTGTGACCCAGGGTCAGATGTGCATTTTTTCGGTGTCTGTGTCACAGAGACGACCCTGGGGATGCAGCGCCCTCTGGCCAGGAGCCTCGAGGCCTGTGGCATCGGCCTGAAGGATCTGTGCTGTGTTCCTGCCTGGTGTGACCCATTTTTCTGCAGGAAGCCAATTTAGGGTAGAGAAGAAATGAAAGTCTAGCTGGGAAACTCATTGCCTTTCATGCAGAAAGCATTCGATGGGAGACAAAGGAAGATAAAACAGCCTGGCCTCTGAATATGGAACCGCCCAGGCTTTGCTGTCTCCTCCAGCGAGACTGCCTTCCAGCACCCCTGGGAGGGGCATGGCAGCCCTCTGCCTTCAGGCCAGGAGGAGGATTTAGAGGTATCTATTTTAGTGAAAGCCTGCCGCCTGCCCGCCCTAAGAGCTTGTGACCTAAAAGAAGCCCTCAGCCTCCCCGCCTGCTGGCTTCTGCCTCTGTCATGCAAGAAGGCATTCAAGGACACTTAAGAAAATGTTTTGGAATGCAAGCTCCAGCACGCCCTGCTTAAATCCCTCTTGGGACTCCCCACTCTGATGAAAAGAAAATGCCAAGCTTTGCTGCGGCCTCTAACACCCTCCAGGACCTGACCCTGCAGCCTCAGCTCCTCTCCCGCTGCCCCCACCCAGCAGATCTCCAGCCACACCAGCCTCGCTGCGCTGCAGGAGGTGGTGCTGGCCCCAGAGAGGTGTCCCAGGGGCACCTCAGGCAGGACCCCGCCTCCCTGCCACCTTCCGGGCACCACGCAGATGAGCTTCTCCAATGGACTCCTCTGAGTCCAACAGGCTCTAGGCTGCTGGCTTGCTCACGCTGCTTCAGGATACAGACTTGCAGCCCAAGTCGCCGCTCACCTGCAGGGCAGCTCGTTGTCGCTCCGCTTCTGACTCAGCCTGAGCCATTTGCAGGTGGTGAGCTTGTGGCGAGTCGTTTCTTCTGATGTTTGTGCTCAGTGGCCCCAACTGTGAGTGGTGGAGAAGCGAGTGAAACTTACACACGCGTGCATGCATGACGTAGCGAGTGAAACTTACACGCGCAGGCATACACTCACACGTGTGTGCTCACCCACCACACATACACACAGCGGGGGCTAGCAGAAGGTAAAGACTCATTTTCAGGGTCTGCAAGGATTCAGGTCGGTGCAGCCACTTGAAGGTGCTGTCTCCAAAGTCTGTGTTGGAGTCCTAACTCTAAGTACCACAGAATGTGCGACCGAGTTGGGAGACAGGGCATTTCAGAGGTGACCAGTTACAATGAAGCCACATCAGAGTAGAGCGCGCCTGACCCCAGTATGCCTGCTGCCCTTACTAGGAAGAGGAATTCGGGCACAGGCAACACCTGCAGGAGACGTCGCTCCAGGCGGAGGGACACCCTGCTAGGGAGCCAAGGCAGCGATTGGGAGACACCAAGGACCGCTAAGGAGCGCTGGAGTGGTCACCCTCACAGGCCTCAAAAGGGGTCAGCCTGCACTCACACTGGACCTTCAAGCCTGTAGAGTGATTAGACCACAACTCTGTTGTTGAAGCCACTCAATTTGTGGTACTTTTTTAAAAAAACAACCCTGGGCCAGGAAGATGGCTCAGTGGAATAAGCGCTTCCCTGGCAAGCACAAGGGCCTGAGTTCAATCCCCGGTTCTGCCAAAAACAACAAAACAAAACAAAAAACAAAAATCCCCCTATAAATTAAGGCCATAGATCCAGGGAGATATGGATAACAGACTTTTCCCATTGCTGAGACAATATACCCAACACCGGAAGTTAAAGGATGAAAGGTTTATTTTACTCACAGTTTGTAGAGGTTTCAGTCCACTATCGCTTGGTTCCAAGGCAGGATGGCACGGAAGAGGGGCATAGAAGAGGACAAATAGTTTACAGCAAGCAGAAAACAGCAAAAGCAAACAAGCAAGGGATGTCCAGGGCTTTTTCCACCCCACGGATCTTATCCAGGGTATGTAAAGCCGGCAGCACTCACACCCCTAACCTTAGGGCTCTTGATCCCACACTGCACCCTGCATCAATCCCCGAGTCACACCCCAGATCCAGCCGCCTCTGAAAAGCCCCACCTATGATTGCATGAGGCTTTGGGGTACATCTAGGCAGCACCCATAACATCTTGTCCCTGGTCCCCCAAAGATTCATGCACATTCTTCTATACAAAAAGCATTTATTCCACCCCTAAGAGTTGCTGTAGTCCCAACAGTTTCAGGATTGCTTTCTTCCTTTTGCTGTCTTCTGCCCACCAAGAACGATTCTCCTCTGCCATGCCCCTCTGCCTTGGGGCCAGCTGAGGAAAGTGAGGGCCTCACTGAGGTCAGCAGGAGCACGGCAAGCTTCTTTTTCTTTACCAAGTGCCCACAGTGGATAGCTGGAAAAAAACACTATTGCCCCAAAGGAGGGAGAACCCTGATGGACCGTATTCCAGAGAAACACAGACACAGCCTCTCTTCCTCAAAAGAAGCTCTTGAGCTGCTTCTTCCGCAGCCCTGGCAGCCCCTGCCCCTCCACTTACTGACAAGACCCCAGCGCAGCAGGTGAGAGCGGTGGTAGGAGGACCCACACATGGCTGGTGCGTAGGAAACTTCTGTCACCTCCTTCCTTCCCCTGCTGCAGCGGGGGACACTCCTGAAGGCAGCCTCCCCCTGCCAGCTTCCAGGTGGCCCTCTTCATTTCCTCCAATGTTCACTAACTCAAAAGGCACACACTGAACTCTGTTCTGTGCTAACCGCTCAGCGGAGCCTTAGAAGTACAGAGATAAGCACCGTGCTCCAGGTCCGGGGACCTCGTGCCCCACACAGGCACGAGCCAAGCAGTGCGGGAGCCCCAGACACGGGCCAGAGTGCAGCCTGGACGGGGCCTGCGTTTCTTCAAGAGCAAGATCCTGCAGAGCAGGCACACCGGGAGCCGGCTGGAGCCCAGGGCACCGTGCTCCTCAAGGCGTCTGCTGATTACGAAGGCCGAGACGGGGACCCAGAAGCTGAGGTGTGAGTGGCTGCAGAGAGAGAACTGAGACATTTTCTGTGGCCTCGCAGGTCCAAGGAGTCCAAACTTGGAGGCAAGATTTGCACAAGCCAGTGACTGTAGTCTCCATATGGCTGCTGCTGCTGTTATAAAATCAGGAATGAGTAGAACCTCGAATCACCTGAGAGAGTAATGGATTTCAGTGTGACCGAATATGAATATTCACTGATGGGGTTTAGAATTGCACATTGTGACTCATCTTTAGTTCAGGGCCACCAAGTGAGCCAACTGGAGAGGCCGAGACCCAGATCAAAGACAAGCAGAAGACAGTAGGCACAGGGACCCAGCCACTCGGCTCAAGAGACTCAGCCTGCCTGGAAAAGACACAGGCCTGGGGAGCCAGCAGGGGAAAGGCCGTCACAGGCCAAGAAAGGCCTGCTGAGATGCATCGTGTACAGGTACACGTTACCGATGATGAACATGATCACTCCGTGTATCTAAAATGCACTTATACACTTAATCAAAGAAAAAAATTGAAGAAACAACACAGAATTCAGACTCTCACTACCAAAGTTTGCCCCAGTGAACGGGGAGGCCTCAGGGGTAGGGAGCCCCTAGAAAGCTCACCCCAGTATCACGCTCTGCAAAGTGCAGTCCGTAGGTGCCTGGCACCCAGACAGCAGAGCCACTTGCATCCTAAAGCTGGCCGTCGCAAGGTGTGGGCACTTGCCCTGAGGGCGCCAGGGCGAGCAGCGCTGTCTGGCTGTAAATCACACAGCACCAAGAGGTGCCGATAATGCACGCTGGAAGGCCATTGGGCGGCTCTCCTCGAAAGAGGAGCAGTGTCTCCATTCTGGCTGAGCCTGACCCTATTGTCATGTACTAATATGCACAGAGCTGGCTAGGACTTTGCCTTATTCCTGCAACTGGCTTTAAGCAATGTAGGTCAGTTTAGCTGAGGTGCTGGGGTGGTCTTTGGAGAAAGGAGACTCGTTTTCCCAGAACTCCCACCCCTGCTCCCTGTAGTAAGCTGGGACAAGGTGGGAAGATGAGCCGACGCTTCGCGCTGTTGCCTGGTTTTCAGCCTCGGGATAGAGGCTAGGACTTCCTGGGGTGGAAAGATGACATATCAGAGCAGAAGCGCCGGACCTCAAAGCCCCCGACACTCTCAACTTGCAGCTCAGGTTGCTGTCTGCAGATCTTTCTCTGCACATTGTTGAGGTGATGGAGGCCTCCGACCTCGCCCAGCTCGGGCGCTCAGGGGCTTGCCGCCACCCCCCGGGCACTCACCCTCAGGCCACTTTCTTCTGAGTTAGTAAAACCTGGGTGGAGGCCCCTGTTCCGGATGGCCATCGACGCGGCTGGGCTTAGGACCCCTTGGCGCCCCTTGACTGCAGTACACCTTTGTGTTCTTATCCTCACCATGGGTTGCACTGGGTAGGGTCGATCGGAATTAACTGGACGGGATGCCAATAACTTATCCTTGGGCTTACAGATACAAACTTCCTGGGTCCAGAGACGAGGACTGGGAAGGGCTTCGGGTAGTTCATCACTCCAAGGCGCAAAGAAAGTACAGAAGCAAGGGCCTCAGGGTCCCCGGCAGTCTCCTCGGTGGTGCAGCATGCATGATTGCCTTTATTACATCTAGACCCTTCAGCACACGTCTTCTCAGTATCCTGTGGGATCCAAGGGAAAGCTCATGTAAAGCGTTTGCAATGAAAACTGAAATATTGTCATTATCTCTAAAAAAGGAATTGGAGGATTTTTTTTTCTTTTTTTTGAGTAGTAAGATGAATTAGTTTCTTTTTTCATGAGACATTGTTACTTTAAAGAACAAATGATACAAATTTTGGTTAATCAGACATGACTTGGCAAGCACTCCCCAAAAGCGCAAAATGAACCTATCTTTTCTTGAAAAAAATACCTAAAGCTTATGTTTTCAAGGATGTAATTTCAGTTAAAGAGAACATCAGGAGTTTGGGAAGACTGAGGCTGTTGCCACTAGCATGTCACCTTCTATGCTTACCATGCTTCCTGGTGACAGTGAGGATGACCTCATGAATGTGAGTTTTGATATAATGTAAGAAACTGTACCACGCTCACACACAAGACTTCCCCAGGCGATGACTAGATTTGCCATACGACCAGTGATGGCGTTATAAAGCCAGGCATGGATAGAACCTCCTCAAGGTGCATGATAGAATAACAGATTTTAATGTTACTGAATAAAAATATCCATCGAGGGCCAGCCAGATAGTTCAGTGGACTACAGCACCTGCTTAAGCAGGCACAGGGACTGGGGTTTGATGCCTGCAGTGCACTCTTGGGGCGCACTGAGACATTGATTGAGACTGGGTGTGGTGGCATGGGCCTATAATCCCAGCGCTTAGAAGGCTGAAAACAGGAGGACCACTGTGAGTCCAATCTGTGTAGTGAGACCGTGTAAGGCCTTGTACTAAATACATTAAAAAAAATATCCACTGATATGCTCTAGGACTCAACATTGTGGCTAATCTTTAAGCAATTAACCACTTGTTGAATTTTCCACATTCACGTAAAAGGCATATTACCACGGTGCTTTTTTCCCAATTGCATATTTGTGGGGAGCTGAGTTTCTTTTTAGACTTCAATAAAAATAACATATTGAAGCAGATTGGATGCAGGAGCTGCTATGAGAATCCAGTTGCTTCATATTAAGCCAGACAAAAACGATTAGAAAAAAACTGTAAATCAGTGTCATGCTTGTCATTACATTTTCTTATTTTTGAAGACAGAAATGCTTTTTCATAACATTTTTGCATAGGCTAACAGTAGATTTATGATTCTTGTTTTAAATAAATTAATAACTGAAAGTAAAATCTTCCCCATTTTTGATATAGTCAATATCAAATAGATAACCCACACTAAGAGGGTTTCTGGGGAATCTCAGTAATTTTTAAGAATGTAAAGGAATCCCAAGATCAAAAAATCTGAGAATCACCAATCCAGAATATTTATCAATATTAAATATATACCAGACCATATGTAAAGTCTTCACAAATTTCACTTTTGAAATTGTCCACACTGTCCTTTGAGAATGGTACAATTAAATTAAAAATCAGCTTATGAACAATAAACTAGGAAATTTCCAACGTTTGAAATTTATGTCGTTCACTTCTAAATATTTTATGTATCAAAAATTAATCTCAGAAATCACTTTGAATTAAATTATAATGAAAATATGGTATGTTCAAATTCATGGAAGCCAAATAAAGTGTGCTTACAAGGAAATGTGTACTTCTAAATTTATTATGTAAGAAAAGAAGAAAAGCTGAAACATATAGTATAGTATCTATTTAGAAGAACAAGTACAAAAAGCAAAGTAAATCCAAAGAAAGTAGAAGGAGGTGTGTTATAAACAGAAATAATGATTTGAAACAAACATTCAGCGGAGAAGCCCACATAAAGCAAAAGCTGATTCTTTGGGGGAAAAAACCCTACAGCATCAGTAAATCCTTAAAACGTTCATGGAGGAAAATGGACAAGGCATAAGCTATCAGTAAGATGTCATATATTAGAAGACGGCATAAAAATTATATACAAATTTTAGAAAATTACAACTTACCAAAATCAGTGCAAATAGTTGTATTTTATGCCTATTAAGGAAATTGCATCTCCAAATCAAAAGTCCCTATAACAGCCCTCTATATCTAAATTGGAGGAAGTGATGCTGGTCCGAAACTTTGCTTTCAGAGGACCCAAACGTCATTGCAGCTCGCTTGATGATGCCGCACAACTTCAGTACAGAAATCTCACGAGGACCTTACCAAAAAGAAAAAAAAAATTACCAGCTCTCCTCCCTTACGTATGCAGACAAAAAAATCTTTTTAGGAATACCAGCAAATTGAATTCTATTATATATAAATAGCATAATACATCATGACAAATCAAATTGATTTTAGCAATAAAAGATTAGCTTACTATTAAAAAAATCAATGAGTCTACACGCACACTAGTCTACAGAAAGAAATCCAGGTTAAGATAAAACAGAATAAAATAGCTTGGAAGGTTTCGGTCCCATCCTCATACTTAAGCAACTGAGTGCAGCGAAATCGCAAACACACACATTGCTGGAGACCCGAGGTCCGGGGCTGCGTTGACTACCGGAGACACTGGACAGCAAACGCCAGCTTAAGTGAGCGGAAGTCTCAGTGGAGATGTTAAAACTGCGGGGGGTGGCTTTGGCCACCACTCCAAACTCCACGAATTCCTCCACCGGAAGCCCTGATAGCCTCTTGCTGTGAAGATTCCGCTGCCTCTCAGGAAAAGGCTACCATTCAGGGATAGATCCAAAGCATCTTTCCCACTAACTACAGCTGGCCATCGAGGAAAATGTCTTACTGGAGTCCATGTTGGGCTTCAGAAGAGCCTGCTTGGCCAGGAGGAGAAATTGATAATTCAAGTTCATAAAGACTGAGGCCTAATGGTAGCATCATAGATGGCTTCCGCACTTCACCCTCATATCAGTGGGGCCCTGTGTAATAACAAGAGATTAAAAACAAAAGAACTGGGGCTGGGGAGATGGCTCAGTGGAATAAGCGCTTCCCTGGCAAGCGCAAGGGCCTGAATTC
>NDGM011087801.1:0-15081 GCA_002564305.1 Octomys mimax
CTTTGCTAAGCTTGTTCCAAGTAGGTGCTTTAGACCACTGAGCCATCTCACCAGCCCCAATTAGTTCATTTCAGAGTGGAACCTTGTTCTTCCCAGGATAAGCACAGCAGGTCATTTGATTCCCATGTGGGAGACAGGGAAACTGAGGCTCATGCAGGTGACTTGGTCCAGGTCCTCTGCCCTGTGGGTGGCAGAATTTGGGTCCCAGTCCCAGTCCAGGGAGCCTGAGTCCCTCCGTTTTTCTACATCCCTCCCCTCCAGATCCTGGGTGCTGCAGGTGGCGCCCAGGCCCCTGTTCTGTGAGCAGCCATGACAACATGGCCCACGTGTGGAGACAGGGGGCCTTGCCTCTGGCCAGTCTGAGGTGTTGGGGTCAGGGTACGCAGCGAGGCCCGCAGGAGCACAAGGCTGCCGCCTGAGCATGGCAGGGGCCCAGGGACGGCAATCTCAGCTGCACTTTCTGGTCTGGGAGCGGCCTTCAGTGGCCAGGCAAGGGTGACCCACGTGCATGTGTTGATGGCACCGTGCCTCCCTACACTGCTCTTCAGCTGCTGGTGACTACACTGCCTTAGTCAGCACAGAAGCCAACACCCTGGGGGACATCTGTGGGAGAAAGGTGTCAAGGATGTTGGGGGGCTGTGTGTTTTTTCTGGCATTGGGATCAGCGTGACTAATACAGGCCTGCAGAATCGTGGGAACAAGCCCTCCTACACACACAGCTCGGTAGTTTTCTAAACATTTTCTGTACACATAATCTTAATGATCTCTGCAGCTCTTTTGTAAGCCCAGGGGCCCAGGGAGGCCCATGACACAGAGACAGCTGTGGGCAGCACTCAAACCGCCTCCCCCATTCCCTTCCCTGGGGCAGACATCATTAATCAATCACACCCCTCTTTCGAGTTCATCTGAGATAAGCCCTCCATCATACAGTCCTTTGGGCAGCCACTATCAATCCATTGAGGAACCACCCGATGTAGTGGAAACTGGTGATCTAATCCCGCGTGGGGAGCAGCCCCACCCTGCCTCTGAGCCATCTCTTCCACTGGGGCAGGGGCCTGAGGCGAGCCTCCTCCATAGGGCTGGGATAGAGGATGACATAATGCGGGCAGGGCCTCAGAACACAGTGAACCCTCCAAAATGGTAACTGATATAAATTGTTAGCTTTTCGAGTGTTTAGCGGGGCGTGTGTGTAATTTGTTTCTGAAAGATCTGGAGAGTACATGAGTCCAACGCCTGCCTCAAAGAGCTGGCACCCTTCCTGGGCGAGCTCCCCTCCGAGCTCCCCGCCCACTCCTCCCCCCACCAGTGTGTCCTCCCGTCTCAGAGCAGGGACGGAGGCCCAGAGACCCGGATCCCCAGGGCCCGCAGAGGCTCCTGTCCCTGCAGAGGCTCCTGTCCCCGCGGCCCCCTTCTTGGCCAGGCTCTCAGCTCCTCCTGGGCAGCCCCCACAGCGGGTCCCTGCTCCGGCGCCCAGCAGATGTGGCTGGCTCTCGCGCTCCATTGCCTCTGTCCCAGGGGAGTTTACTCAACCGTGCAGTGCTCTCAGTAAAGAGGCAACCTCTGCCGCTGTCAGGAGCTACTTAGAAGTGACAGATTCCCAGGAGCCGCGTGAGAGCCCATCCCAGTGCAGCGGGCTCACCTGGCGGAGGAGGAGGGCTTCGTAGGAATCCCTTCTCTGCCTGCTTCCCGACAGCCGCCAGGGAGGTGGCCAGGATGGGGGACCCCAAGCAGCCTGAAAGGCAGGATAGGCCAGAGTTTCCTGCCGCTCGCTCGTGTGGCACAGCAGGCACCCGCCCTGCCAGGGGTCTTCTTTGTGTGTCAGAATTGTCCTTGTTATTAATATTGTCATGGTCCCTCTCTGGGTAGGGAGCTCAGACTTCTACATGCTTTCTTTCTTTTTTCCTTTTTAGTTTATTGAGTGATTGAGTCAGGGCCTTGCCATGTAATTTAGGCTGGTCTTGAATTCACTTCATAGACCAGGCTGGCCTGTGAATCGCAGTGATCCTCCTGCCTCAGCCTCCCCAGCGATGGGGTTAGAGGTGTGCACCACAGTAGACAGACCTTTTAGAGGAGAGGAACCAAGAGAGAAGTTCTCAAGGGTAACATTCTCAGAACTGGAACAAACAGACAGGGTCAGAAGCAGCCTGGCATCATTGAAACCCATCAACCTGGCTTTGGTCTGGACAGAGATGGTTTGATCCAGTTAGATTTATCCAGAACCAGTTGGAACTTGCCAAAATGTGGTTTAAAAGGTCTAAATTGGTGGTATCCAGTTAGATCATGTTAGAAACGTTTACATCCTCATCTAGTCCCATCGGAATTCACTAGAACTGGCTCAGACTGGTTAGAAATGGTTTGAACCTGTTCTAACGAGTTAGAAACAGCCCAAACCTGTCCAGCCTGGTCCCATGAGGAGCCGTGGTTTCAGCAGTTCCACCACAGCCTGTTGAGGGCTGGGTCGCAGTGGGAGGCCGGAGGGTGGGAGGCTGGCAGGTTAGAGCCCGGCATGGCCCTGCCCGGGAAGGGCTTTGAACCCCGAGCTGACACGCGTCCAAGGTCACAGCACATTCACACCAAACCCAGCAGCCTCCGGAGCGCCGCCCGGCCACATGCTGCAAATCAATTACCCTCTCGCCCAGTGATTAATGCGACGGAAGCTTTCCTCACTTGTTCTGGGTAAATTATTGCATATGGAAGCACATCTTTGATTTTATGAGCTCTCGCTGGAGCGTGAAATTTCTTGGAGGAGGCTGCCTGAGGGCCGGGAGCCCCCGCCCCACCCCGTTGGTTCTCTGGTGCATCATCCCGGGTCCCAGGTCCAAGGACACCGTGGGCTCGACGGAGATGGCATGGGAGGCAGTGTTTGTGCTACCCGTCACTCAGGACAGCAGGGGCAGCTATGCCCTGTGGCCCTGGGGTGGGGGCAGGGGCAAATGGCACAGAGCAGCCAGGGCCGGCCTCAGGGGACCCCCGACTGGGTAGAGAGGGCCTGGCCACCAGGGGGCGTCCTAGCAGCTGCTGTCCATGCCGGAGTCGAAGTAGGACCTGGCAGGACACACACGGGACCCTGGGAGGGGGGCATCCTTCAGGCCACAGAGCCAGGGCGAGATGCTGCCCTCACCCAGGAGGTGCTGGTGTGGCAGTCAGGCCTTCACCTGTGGGGACAGACAGACAGACCTGAGCCGTGGCCTTGCGCTGTGCAACCTTGGCCTGGAGTGTTAACCTCTCTGAGCTTTAGTTTACTTGGCAGAAAAATCTGGCTCTGGATGATACTCAAAGCCAGCAGATAATGGCCGGCCGTACAGCTCAGCAGACTAAGCGCTTGCTTAGGTAAGCACAGGGTCCAAGGTTCGATCCCTGGCACTGCATTCACGCCGGCCCCGCCCCCAGACGTGCTGACCCAGCGATGGAGTCCGGGTGTAGTGGCGCACGCCTGTAATTCCAGCACTAGGGATGCAGAAATCAGGAGGATCACTACGAGTCCGAGCTGCATTATGAGACCCTGCACAAAGGAAAAAAAAAAAACCAAAAAACAAAAAAAACCAACCTTAGAAGCCAGCAGATAGAATTGTTGGGAAGTTTAAATGAATTAATATGCAAAGTTGGTGGCACAAGCCTCACTGTTGACCTGATGGTTGAATCAAATAACATCGTTATCACTCACAACAATAACTATTATTATCATCACACTGTCAGCTTGGCCCTGGAGGCTCCAGAGCATGTGCGATAGAGGCCCTGCTTGCTCCTGTCTCTCGCGCTGTGTGGCCTCAGTTTCCCTGTCTGTGAAGTAGGGACAAGAAGTTTTGCTCTGCCTGGCCCCTAAAGTGCCTAAGGGAATCCATAGAGGTGAAGGTTGCCACCCAAGGACCCTGGGTGGGCACAGAGGTGACAGCCCCACCCCCTCCTGGGCACTGCTGGGAGAGGGCGGTGCAGACAGCTGGCCTCACCCTGGGTGGCACCTCGGCCTTCCTGGGGACTTCAGTGGCTCTGGCTGACCCTCACTGGCCCTTCTTGCGGGGCTCATTGGCATCCCACTCTCCCCCTCCTCTTTCTCCAAGATATCCTGCACCCCAAAATGGCCCAAAGGTCTGTTTCTTCCTCCTTCTTTCCTTCCTCAGTGAAAGAACTAGCAGAAGAAGCCACTCACCCAGGCAGTGCCCCTGGCCAGTTCTGGGCACCCAGGGCTGGGTCCCACTGGTCAGGCAGGCCTGACTTGGGTGGCTCTGCCAGCTGCTGACCATGGCCCAGCAGGTAGCTGGCACCCCTGCTGGCTGTCCTTCTTGGGGCCTGGGCTGTGGGCAGGGTGACCTTAGACACCCTCTGACTACAGGTACCCATGTGGCTCTCAGGGCCAGGAAGGGTCATAGCACCCCTCAGATGAGCTATGCCCTCCCATGGTCGCTTCCAAGCTAAGTGCCTGCCCAGGTGTCCCCAGCTCTGGGCCGCCACCAATGATAAATTGCAGTAGCTTTACAAAGCGTGGCTTGGAACAATTTTACACCTCATTTAATTTATGTTTGGGATGCGCTCCTCTCTCAGGGCCCCGCTCCTCAGAGGATGGTACATGTCACTCACCCTTGGCTTCCATGTTCCCTCACAGCCAAGTCCCTGGGAGGGAGGGTGGCCTGGGGCTGGTGCTAGGTCCCAAGGGGGCCCAGATGGCCCCTTGACACCTTCCTCCCTCCTCTCTTCCAGGCTTTCTCTCCAGATATCCCGGGCTGTGCCTCTGGTTCCCCTTGGAGAGTCCCCCAACCGGCCAGTCCCAGGATGCAGTGAGCAGCCCCCTCTCCACAGCAGGGAACCGGGGCCACCAAGATCCTTCTGCAGTCCCCTACCAGTGCTGGCCTCCATCCAGGATGATCCTGTCAAGGACAGTGGGCAGGGAGGTGCCCAGGGGGTGACCTGCCTCAGACACAGCAGGGGCAGGGCTGGCTTGCACACTGGCCTCCAGGCCTCTCTTCCAGGAAAGATTTTATCTCTTCCCCCCAAGGGTAGGTCATTAGGTTGCAGGAGTGACGAAGCCAGAGCCTGGCATTCATCACTCTGGTCCCCTCCCAGGAGCAGGGGCAGCGTCAGGCTCAGTCACCCATGGTGAAGCAGGTGCCCCCACCTGGGCCAGTTTCAAGGGCTTGGTGCACTCTCTCCCTGTATCACATTGGGGAGCTTCCCTCGTGGTGAACCTGATACTGAAGCCAAGCCTCACCCCACTGCAGCAGCTCAGAGGCCCCAAATGTCCCCTCCCAGTGAGGTGGAGGAACAGAGGTGACACTGGGGTGTTCAGTGTCCCCACTCAGCCAGTGCCGGGCGTGGTGATGCTTCCTTCCTGGAAGACACACGAGGTTCTCAGTGTCCTTATAAAGGAAGCGTGTTACACTAGGTGTGGCCGTGTATGCTCAATCCCAGCTCCTTGGGAGGCTGAGGCAGGAGGATTGCGAGTTGGACAGCTGAGGGAAACAATCTCCCAAAACAAGAATAAAACAGGCTGAGGGCGTAGCACAGTGGTGAGCATTTCCTCGAAGGCATGAGCCCCTGGGTTCAATGCCAAGGACTTAAACAGAAAGGTAACCTGGGTGCTCTCAGCAGTAGCCTGGTAAGAGCCCTGCGCACCCACCCACACTTTTCCTTGTCCATTTCCCTTCCACACATTCCCAGTGCATTTTAACCAATAGACTTTGCTTTAGAGGACAGTTTAGGTTTATAGAAAAAACCCTAGAACTAAGAGTCCCCACAGACCACCGCCAGCCCACACACAGGTCTCCTGTCATTAATGTCTTACTTCCACAAGGTCCATTTTCTGTGAGTGCTGAGCCGATATCGACACCACTCTTACCAATGAAGTCCATTCATTTGCCCGTGTTCTTTTTGCCACGTGCTCATTTTCCGGCTGTCCCAGTCCACGGGGCCCTCAGAATCCTCAGCCGCTCTGGACTGTGGTGCTTTGCCACACTATCCCTCTTTTGATGACCTTGGCCGTTGGAGGAATGCCAGTCAGGGGCCTTGGGCAATGCCCGGAGCTGGGAGTTGCTGTCTTCTCTTGGTTAGGCTGTCCTTGAAGGAGTGTGAAGGAAGGTGACAGAGGGGAAGTGTCATTTCTGTCACTCTATCCCAGGGGATGCCCTGCTGATGAGACTTAGGGCTATGGACGCCGACCTTGGCCACCACCACCCTGCAGTGTGTGACAGGTCTCACAGCTGGATGGTCACCTTCCCACCTCCATGCTGGGCTCTGGGAGGAAGTCAGGGCTTTGCAGCCCATGCCTGGGATGTACGCGCCCCTTCCTGAGGGTGGAGTCCGTGTGTGATTTGTTTTGAAGCAGCTTCTGGGCATCCTACCTCTTCATTCATAAATACTGGAGGATGGTTCTCTAAGGGAAATAGACTTACACGCACACACCCACAACCACGCTGCCACTGTCACCCAATGCCATTGACAGCTCTGTAATACTATTTCCTATCAGATCATGTTTACCTTCCTCCAATTACCTCTTATTGATTTGCTCGCATCAGAGTTGGAACTCAAGCCACTCATTTGTATTTTATTGAGATGACCTTCAGTTTCTTTTCATCAGTTTTTTTTTTTAATTATTATTATTTTTTCTTGGAGAGAGGGGTCTCCTACCTCTTCTTTCCTGAAGAACTAGGGTCATTTCTCCTGGAGAGCTTCTCATCTTCTGGTCTCAGCTGGTTGACAGCTCAGAGTTTTGTTGAACTGTGCACCTTCCTCAGGCATGGCAGTGTCTTTCAGTCCCAGCTCCTTGGGCAGCTGAGGCAGGAGGACCGTGAGTTCCAGTTCAACCTGGGCAACTCAGCAAGGTAAACCCTGGGTGTCCAGTCCGGTGACTTCAAGTGGAGCCCGCCCAGCCTGTGGGCACCCTGCAGCTGTAGCTGTTGCAGTGGAGGCCTTTGCCACCTCTGGCTGTGTGCTCCGGTACTTTCCTCCAAGTTGTCATCTACAATATGGGCTTGCTGCTGATGGTTGCAATGTGTATTCAAAGATTATAATCTGAATTAGAGTGAGTCATGTATTGTGCCTGTGCACAATTAAGCTTCAGCGATTGTTAGCTGATTTGATAATAATTTAATTAATTAAACATTTTGTTGAGACAGGGTACACTAATTATTTTAGGCTGGCCTTGAACTCACTATGTAGCCCAGGGTGGCCAGGAACTCATGGCAATGTTGGAGTTAAAGGCATGCATGACTGTACCCAGCTAAATTTTAATTTTGTTTAATTCCTCGTTTTCTTCTGACTCTACATCTTCCTGGGTCATCTGTGTCTCCGGCTGTCTAATGTCTTCCTCAATTCCTCAATGTGAAGAGACTTGTCTGAAAGGTATGCTATGAATATAATTGATTCCTTTTGTTGTCAGATGATCATATGGACTTTGGCTTGTGGCCTCTGAGCGACAGGGCTCAATTTGCATCTGTGCCTGTGTGCTCCAGGGAGAAAAATATGTCAAGAAAAACTTGGGTCTTGGACCAAGCATTCTGCATGTTGGAAACTGGATATTGCTAAGATAAAGAGGTAGACTTGCCCTAGTATGGTTGCAAGTATGCCCTTGCAGAAAAAAGACCACCCTGGATTAAAGGGGTCATTAACCATGCTGTTTGCTTTGGGATCACTGAGATGAAGTTCAGAAAGCAGCTCAGTATCTGGGTTATTGACCCTGAATGAGGCACTTTTCTTCAAAAGAGTTCTGTAGGGTTAGCACTAGTATCAGGCAGTTCATGAGGACCTCACTGGAAAAGCCTATGGAAAGAGATTGTGGGTAAGGAAGAGGGATTATGGGTAAAGGAGAGGGACTCTGGGTAAGGGAGAAGGATTGTGGGTAAGGGATACAAGAGCTGTACTGAGATAGGTAGGAGCTTCAGTGCCTGTTGCTGGTGGCATCTGTGTGGCTCTGTTGTTCCATTGAGGGTTACTGCTAAAGGGAAAAGATGGAGAAACCCTCCCAGTGAGCAGAACTTTGAGCAGCCAAAGGCTGCCTGTCACACATGGAAGGGAAACTGCCTGGAGGACTGGGTCTATATTGATTATATAAACAGTAGCTAGTGGTTTGGTCAGGGTCTTGGAAAGACACAATTGGAAATCTGATAACAAGAGATCAGAGAAAGAAGTACTGTATTTGGATGAACCTCTCCTATAGGACTTAAAGGCAGAGGTGTTCGAACTTCAATTCTCATCAAAGCGTGTCCTCTGCAGCGCATGTTAATGATCGGGGGTAACACAGCTCATGCCGTGTATATCCCAGGCTTGTGTGCAACGGAGCCATGAGGGTGGAGGCTTAACATGAGTCCAGTGCATGGCTTCTACTTGCTAAGACCAAGTCTGGCCATTGGCCCTGCTGAGGACCCTACCCTCCAAGAGCAGGAACCCACATGGAGCACCTGGTGCGGAGCCTGAGAATCACATGAGTCTGAGCCAGTCACTCCTCAAGGCCCTACCCATGAGCAGATGAGGCTTTGGGGGCACATCGAGGTACAAACCACAACGACGTACAAAGCAGAGCAATTCAATAGTAATCATGTCCGTGCAACTGAAAGCACTTTACTTTTTCAATTTGTAATGTTAAATAGAATAGATAAATCTATAATGTTAATATCGATAATAGTGGGAATAGACAGTTTTTCTCATAACTTTCTAGGGAAGCATATATTTCAGGGGCCTTAACATATGCATGTCTGTACTTGGGGAATATAATTGGTGGCTTTGGTCTGGTTTAAAGCAAGAGTCTGGGCACCAGATATCACTGAGTGTAAATTCTGCCTGTGACATGTCTACACTGGGTGAACTGGGTCATCCCTGGGTAGGGTGCATACAAAGAATGCAGTGGCTGCTGTCACTTTTTACAAAAAATTCTGGGTGTTCTTAAAGAGTTAGCCTCATGGGCGTTCATCATAGTGTTGTTCTTTCTTTCTTTCTTTCTTTCTTTTTTTTTTAATGTATTTGGTACAGGGTCTCACTGTGCAGGTTGGACTCACAGTGATCCTCCTGTTCAGCCTCCCCAGTGCTGGGATTACAGGCCTGTGTCACCACACCCAGACTCAGTGGCTGGCTCAGCGTACCTGGGAGCGGGCCCAGTGCAGCATGTGTTGCCAGGGATCCAACCCCAGTCCCTGTGCTTGCCCAAGCAGGTGCTTAATCTGCTGAGCTATCTCACCGGCCCCATGATAGTGTTGTTAGCAACAAAAACGCTAGAAACCACCTAAATATCGATCAGTTGAAGTTTGTCCAGGAAGAGGAATACATGAACTGAATGGAATGTAATGTATGTAATATGATAAACAAACAAGGTAAGTGAATTTTCAAATGATTCTTAACAATTCATTACAGCAAAGGGCACTGGTGCTGACCCCTCAAAATCCTGGTCTTGCCTTGAGCACACTTATCCTGTGGTCCTTGGCACTTTCAGAAGTACCTCTGGGGTCCTCTCTCATGAGCGTCTTTTGTTGCACTGCCCCGTCTGCCTGCAGGTCCTGAATCAATTCTAAAGGCTTGCCTTTCGGGCTGGGGAGCTGGCTCAGCGTCAGAAGCCCTGCCTGGCAAGTGCAGAGCCCTGAGTTTGATCCTCGGTACCGCATCGGCCGGGGAACCTCGGGTGCACCTTGCCAGCCCCTAAACCAGGTGTTGTGGGGCACGCCCGTAATCCCAGCACTGAGGAAGCTGAGACAGGAGGATCACTATGAGTCCAAATTGCATAGTGAGACCTGGTATAAAAAACAATACAATTAAATTTTAAAAAAATAAATGTCTGCCTTTTATGGTCACTCAGGCCTTGGGGAAGAGCCAGAAGACCTACAGTGCTAGACCCAATGGACAAGGTGGATGAGGACACATGTGATGTTTTTACTTGACAGACATTGCTGCAGCAGCAGTGACGTGTGACAGGCACAGCGTCACCCTGATGGAGGACGGAACCCACTTGTCAGGCCTCTGTCTGGGCACATTGCTCCTGTCAAGTGGAAACAGCGAGGATGGTGTGTCCTCACCCACCTACCGCAGAATGTGGCACCGTGGGATGTGGGGCTCTTCTTTGCCACCAAGGTACCACGGAAGGCCAACAGATTCAGGAGCTCACAATAGTGCGCCTCAGACATGAAAGGGGACTTCCAGAACTGCTGCCGAGAGTGGCGAGGAGCCGGGCATGGTGGCACACGCCTGTAATCCCAGCCCTTGGGAGGCTGAGGCAGGAAGATCAACCTGAGTTTGAGGCCAGCTTGGGCTACCTAGTGAGTTCAAGGTCACGCTGAATCATATAGCAAAACCCTGTGTCCAAAAAAAAAAAAAAAAAAAAGAAGAAGAAGAAAGAAAGAAAGTGGCAAGGACTATGGGATAAATGTATTGAAAGTACCAGGGAGGTTTTTGAGGAAGATAATTGCCAATGTGTCTTTCGCTATGATGCAATCTAAGCACTCACTCTATTGGATGATCGCGTTCGATGGACATGGAAGATGTTCTAGAGGAGGATTTACTGGGATGGGACGGGAGCCACAGGACACTGTTGGGGGGAAAAGCCAGTTATAAAATGGCATGTGCTGAATGAAGCCATTTTTGTTTTTTTAAAAAACAATGTTGGGCCAGGGATATAGCTCAGTGGCACAAGCACCTGCCTGGCAAGCACAAAGTTCTGAGTTTGATTTCCAGCACTAAAAATAAAATAAAAAATTAAATGTCCATGCATAGAACTAGTGTTCAATTTATGTAAAACATTAGTCACTCTCTCTGGGAGATGACAAAGCAGGTGATTTTCATCCTCTTCTTGCTTGTCCATATTTTCCGAGTTTGAGCCTTGTAATCTTACCTCCTGCGCAGTGTTTTTGTGTCTGGAGCAGAGAGGGGCCCAGTGGACTGTCTGTGCCCCAGCTGTGTGCCCCTATTCCTGGCAGGAAGTGGGTCTTGGCCACATGGTTTCAGGGACCACTATGGCCCCCCCCTTAGCATGACCTTGGCTCAGTCCTGGGTGCTGGGGGGAGAATACAGGCAAGAATCTCCTGGCCCTGCCTGGCCATGGCACGGGCATCGCAGCAGGCACCTCCATGCCCCAGACCAGACATGCCCCAGCCGGGGCATCCAACAGGCCCGTGGCTGCCGGGAGGAGCGGGCCCCGACCCAAACCCTTGGCCTGTGTGTGTTGGCCGTGGTTCACAAAGACGCTGGACTTTAGTCCGGCAGATTGAAAATATTTTTCAGTGGAGTCCCAGTATTTGCCTGGAGAAACAATAATATTCCTTCTCTGGATGTCAAACATCCGGATAAATAGAAGCCTTTTTTCCGCCTTGTCTCTCCCTGGAGGGTGACAAAGGGCGCTCTGACGCAGGCTCAAGGACCAGGCTGGTCCAGCCAGGGTAAGGGCCAGCGTGAGCCACAGGGAAACATGTAGGCCACGAAGGTTTGCTCAGAGGGCCTGGCTGCCTTGGAGTGAGGGTGTGGTGGACAGCACGGACCCCTGGGACTCAGGGACACCCACCCAGGGCCTAGATCATGGGTGCAGCAGCCCAAGGGTGCAGTGGGCAGATGCGAATGATTTCCACCAAGCCGGAACCCAGGGCAACCAAGCCACTGAAGGCCAGCTCTGCCTGCAGCTGGCTGATCCCGCAGATCTGGCTCTGCCAGAGGTTGAACAAAGATGTTCCTATCAAATTCCCCCAAATATAGCCCAGGGGGCTCCCCTGACAAATTCTAGAGGAGAAGCTGGGGGGGGGGGGACAATAATCTTATACCCTCCTTCAGTTTCACAAGGAACCCTGAAAGCCTTTCCAACCCCTGGGCTTCTGGTAGCACTGTGTCACAGGCTGCCTCTTTGACCGGTTACAGTCCCTGTATGTTAGAGCTTGAGACGGGCATCTTTGTTTCAAGGTTTGTCTTGATGCCAGGGACCTTCTGGGGACCAACATGACATCCACACTAGGCACCACTACATGGGCAGGGGACACATTATAGCTGCTCCATATATTTCCTGAGTGAATCACCCAGTGAAAAAAAGAGTGAGAAGGGGCTGCCGTCGAGGGGATGGGATCAGTGTGATTTAGTGACCACTCTAGCTTGGTGACATGGGGCAGATAACTACCCTCAGCTTCAGTTTCCTCATCTATAAAATAATTATTATAATAGCCACTAAGTGTTTTTGTGAATGAAAAGTAATATATTTACAGAGTCGGATCCAGTGCCCGGGACTCAACAGATCTATTCAGCTGTCCTCAAAACCCTGCTGGAAAACACACCTGGGTCAGATGGGAGCCTGGGACCACACAGCCCCACACTCCAGAGAGGAGCAAACAGAGACGATAAATTGTGGCTATCCATAGTGGTAGAACTACTACTGATAATAAACTAAGTGTTAGGAAACTCACTGGCCAAGGCCAGGGGAAGCTCGCCTGGGAAAACCAAGGTGAGAAGAGAAGGGAGAGGGCTGTGGAGAAGAGATACAGGAATGAGTGTGTCTTAATATAAATTGCGTTTTGATCTTTGTTTATGGTTGGGTTAGATTTTCCACTTAATGGAATTTAGGAATTCTCGGAGGAAGGCATTCATTCGGCCAGGGGTGTTCTGGGAAGGTTGCCGTCTGGAGGGTGTGGTAGGGTTTCTTTCCTCAGGGAGCTGTGGAGGAACAAGACCCAAATATCCTGGTCATAGCAGAGCCAGAAAAGTGGCAGGAGAAGGCCAGCAGGAAGTAGGCACTAGGGCCACAGGTTTTGTGCTGGGTGACCATTGGAGAAATGGAAGGCAGAGCCTTCTCACTGCCTGCCCAACACGTGATGCCTTCTTCCTTTAGTGCAGGGCTGGACCCCATCCTTGTTGTTGGGTGTGACCTCAGGCTGGGTCCTCATGTGTGACAAGTGGTGGCCACATGCTCCTGTGAGGCTTGGTTGATGAGGCCCTTCTGGTTAACTGAGGCAGTGTGTCACCCAGCCTGACTTCTAGAAAGACTTTAAGATGGAAAAGCAGCCATAGGCTGAAGACTAAAGGTCTGTGTGGAGAAGGATGGGCCCATAGTCACTGTAGCTAGAATTGTACTGGGCTGTCAGGTGAGGCCTGAAATCAGGGCATTACAGTCATCCATAATAGGCTTGGGGCTACTCGTCACTGCAGCAGTGCCTAGCTGATACACCACTGGGGATAGTGGAGAGTGTGCTCCCCACCAGGGATCTCACTGGGGGAGGCTGGGAATGCCAGTTGATCAGCTTCCCATCAGCACCCAGGAGCTTGCCAGGGGCCGTGACAGGACTGTAGCCACGGAAGGCCTCTGGCTTCAGCCAGGTGTCGGGCCGGGCCACCATGTTGTTCCCCTGTGCCGTGGCCCAGATCCAGATCCGGTGTTTGGCCTGATGGCCCAGCCCTGTTGCACAGATGAGGAAAGTCAGAGCCGCAGCACATGAAGGGGCCAATTCATAAAGCCCGAATTGATCTTTCCACCTGGCCTTGGCCGGGGCGCACAATTTCCAGCAAAACCCTGCCTCTTAGTGCCCTGGCCAGAGCCTTCCCCAAAGGACGCGCCTCCCTCCCCCTCCCTCTCACCCTCTCTCCTGGCACGCTGGGCTTCCAAGCTGGGCCATTGAGAATTCAAAGGAGCTGCTTTCTTCTGGTCCCAAAGAAAAACAAGCAGACACTGGCTGGTCTGTGCAGAGGACCCGGCTGCAGCACCCTCGGGGTAGGCGGTGATGGCTTCTCAGAGCCACCTGGCTCGGGCTCAGCCCATCGGAGGGGGCCAAAGACAAAACTGGGCTTCTCGTAAAGGTCTCGGTCTAAAAATAAAGACCAGCGTAACCCAGGGAGCGTCCGCAGGGGTGCGGGTTTGAGGGGAGAAGCCAGGGACCAAGCAGACGTTCCCGACAAAGGCAGCCAGACAAGGGCCGGGTCCAGGGTGAGCGCCCTCCTAGCAAGAGCGACATCCCAGCAGGAGCAAAGCCCACATCTTCCCATCTGCCTGCTAAAGAGGGTTCTGAGAAACTGAAAGCCAGTTCTGCATCTTGGAGGCACGGGTCACAGATCTGAACATTCCAGAAGTGTGAACTTGAGGGAAGGCGTGAGCCAGTAGTAGCGCATGCGGGTCCCCAAACGCCCAGGTTTCCGATCTCTTTCTGCTGTGTATAGAGCCTTTGGGTTGCTACAATTAGCAAGAAAAAAAACCAATACAAGAGGTGCAGTTAAATTTGAATTACAGGTAACTACTTTTTTTAGTTTAAGGATGTTCCATGAAATATTTGGGACAAACTTGTACTAAAGCCTGATATGTCATTTGTATGGCACTTGAAGTCCACGGTGTATCTTGTGTTCTGTCTGGCAATCCTCAAACCAGCACCGTCTCTCCTGCTGTCTCTCTCCTCCTCTCTTTCCTTCCTCTCCTCTCCCTGTCTGGGTAAGGCCCCTGGACTAGAGTGCAGTGGACCGTCCTTCCCGTGAACCTCAAGCAAATACTTTGCTGCATCTTCTCAGCTGTGAGGCCTTTGCTGAGCCATTTCTGTGGCCGGGAATGGGATGAAATGAGGGGCTTGGTAAGGAATTGAGGGGGTGGAGAATGGATGCTTGGGGTGCCCAGCGGATGCATCCACACTGTACTGCAGGTGTCAGTCACAGAATCCAGCTCCCCAGAGTGGGATGGAGCCACAGCTGTCCCTAGAGGACCCTGTACTATCCCAGCCTTCACTTCCCTCCCAGCGCAGGTCAGGCCTGTCTGCCGGACAGCTGGGGCTGGAATCTGTCTTTGTCCATCTCCAGCGCTAAAGAGAGGGACTTACCCTCATGGTCATGTGTGCTGGGCATGGGACACACCTTGCCTTTCCATTTTCATCTCCTTCCATTCTCCTGAAACTCTGGGAAACAAGCTAGTCCCTTTCTATGGGGGTAGGAATTTGGGCGCTGAGCTACTTGTCCCCAGATTCACAGCTGGTGGCAGTGTTGGGTTTGAACACACATCCAGCAGGATGCAAATGTCAGCCGTCACCCGGACATCACAACCCACATCTGGGTTCCTTTGCATGCTAGATGGGTCCATGGAGTGTCATTCCCTTGGGTGAGTGTGTCAGATGGAGCAGAGGCTCAGATGGGTTCAGAAAACCCAAGTGTAGACAGGGGCAAGAGGAT
>NDGM011087803.1:0-27607 GCA_002564305.1 Octomys mimax
CTAAGAGGATAACAATGTACAATGTATTAATTATTGAAAATGTCCTATTAATCAGCTTTGAAACAGTCTTGTTGATATTTGTTTCTCAATAAAATAAAATAAAAATTTTTTTAAAAAACGAAGTATAAAAAGTAAAGTCATATTAATATGCTGAGCTATAAAAGGTTCAAGTCAACAAATTCTGACATTGCCAATACTATGGATATCCCACTACTATTATGGCTTACTGGACTATATTGGCTTATTTTGCTGAGTTCACACACCTACAATATTTAAATAATAAATATTTTTCCAAGAAAAATGTACTACCAAGTGCATTGCCTGAAATTCTGCTGACTCTGATAATTTCCCTCCACCACTTTCCTTTAGTGGTATCCCAAAAAAGACTTGTAATTCTGCAGATATCCACTTGCAGGTGGTACCTGTATCATGTGTAGAGCCATCTGTAAACCAGACCCAAGTCTCGTCCTCCAACAACTGATTATATGGCTCACCCCACAATGCCATAGGTTCATGCTGGGAGATAGAAGGCAATAGAGCAGATATAGGAGCTATAGGTATCTGGGCAATTTCTTCATATAATTTACTTGCACACTCTGGAGCTTCCCTGGATCTGTCACAAATATTGCACTTCCTCTTAATGATAGATTATTGCTGTGCATCTCCAACCTTATGACTTGGTGGAACAGATAATATCCAGGCCATAATAGGCAACTCAGTTCTCATGGTGATCTGGTGTCCATAGTCAACATTTGTTTCCACTAAGGCCCAGTAGCAGTCCAAGAACTCTTTCTCAAAAGGAGAGTAGTTGTCTGCAGATGATGACTGAGCCTTGCTCCAAAATTCCAATGAAGTTCACCTATGGAGGCCTGTCACAGACTCCAAATAGCATCCCTATCTACCACTGACACTTCAAGTATCATTGGATCTGCTGGATTATATGGTCCCAGGGACAAAGCACCCTGAACAGCAGCCTGGACCTGTTGCTGAGCATTTTCTTGTTCTGGGACCCACTCAAAATTAGCAGCTTTTTGAGTCACTCAATAAATGGGCTGCAGAAAGATACCTACATGAGAAATATGCTGTCTCCAATATCCAAATAGGCCCACTAGGCACAGTGCCTCCTTTTCGATAGTAGAGAAACTCAGATGCAACAACTTATCTTTACTTTAGAAGGAATATCTCTACATGCTCCATACCACTGGACTCCTAGAAACTTCACTGAGGTAGAAGGACCTTGAATTTTTGTGGGATTTATTTCTCATCCTCTGGCTCTCAAAGGCTATACTAACAAATCCAAGGCTGCCACCTCCTGCTCAATAGGCCCAATCAGCATGACATCATCAATGTAATGGACAAGTTTGATATCTTGAGGAAGAGAAAGGTGATCGTGATCCTTATGACTAAGTTGTGACATTGGGCAGGAGAGTTAATATACCCTTGTGGTAAGCCAGTAAAAGTATATTTATGGTCTTCCTAGCTGAAAGAAAAATTGTTTTTGATGGTTGCTATGGATAGGTATGGAGAAGAAGGCATTTGCCAGATCAACAGCTGCATACCAACTACCAGAAGATGTGTTAATCTGTTCAAGAAGGAACATCATATCTGGCACTTGAGCTGAAATTGGAGGCTTAAACAAAGTAGAAAGACTGAGGAAATACTGTACAAATTGGAGAATTAAATGGAGATGTGGTGGGGACTACCACTCCTGCATCCTCCAAGTTCTTGATGGTGGCACCAATCTCAGCAATCGCTCCAGGACTGTGATACTGTTTTTGGTTCATTATTTTACCAGGCAAAGGCAACTCTAATGGCTTCCATTTGGCCTTTCCAGACATTATACCCCCATATGACAGGTTAGAGAACCAAACTCAGGGCTCTTCCAAATACTAAGTACATCTATTCCAATTGTACATTCCAGAACAGGGAAAATGACTATGGTATGGATTTAAAGGCCTATTGGACCCATTGTGAGTCTGACCTTTGCTAAAATTACATTAATTTCCTGAACTCCATAGGACTCTACTCTTACCAGAGGGCCACTATTATGTTTTAGATCCCCTGGAAACAGTGTCAGTTTAGAACTAGTGTCCAGTAGTCCCTGAAAAATGCTGATCATTCTCCTTTCCCCAATGTATAGTCACTTGGGCAAAAAGCCCCAGATCACTCTGGGGAAATATAGGGGAAAGACTGACTATAAAAATTCTGGGACCATTAGGATCCTCTGCCACGGGGAGGTGGCCTGCCTATTGTTCAAAGGGTTCTGGATTTGTAAACTGGCTCAAATTCAGGGACTGGTTAAGGGGCCATGGTTGCCAAATACCATAATTTGAAGTAGGTCTCTGTTCTTTTGCCTTTAATTTTTTTTTTGATTATATAAAACTAGAAAAAAGGATTGTAGGCTTCCCATCTAATTCACTTTTGGAAACACTGTAGCTAATTAGCCAACACTATAGGTCTGAATAGGTCAGATTATTCTGGTCATTGTTCTGCTTCTGCTGTCCATTAAGATAAGAACTAGGACCCTACCTTTGATGATTAAGTGCTGCCACTTGACCTGTGCCACTCCAGGATCCAATCAAGCCCACTACCCTTAAATTTCCTAACTGAATAACTGCAGTCCCCACCGTAAGTTCTGGCATGCAGAGAAGAGCAATGACAAGGCTCTTCAGGGATGCTGGTGCTTCACTCACAAATCTGTTTCTCAAGGTGTTAGTGAAAGGCATGTTTTCAGGATCACCCAAATGTGGAGGACTAGGTTTAAAACAACAGATCCATTCCAGCGTTTCCATTTCCCTAAGCCTCTGAATCCCTTCATCAATAGAAAACCTTGGAATATCAGGCATCTCTAACTCATTCAAAGTGGGCCTTCTTTTGAGCCATACTCCTGTCAGCCAGTCAAATGAACTATTAACACCTTTCTTTACTCCTCAAGCTATAGCATTAAATTCAAAATCCCTACTTATTGGGTCCATATCAACAAACTCAGCCTGGCTGAAGTGTATGTTTTTGCCACAATTATCCCACACTCATAAAATCCATTCTCTTGCTTGCTCATTAGACCTCTGGTTACAATAGTTAGAAAACTCAAGTAGTTCTTTGGGAGAATAACAGATCTCTTCATGAATGACATTATGTACTTTACCCCTAGGTGCCCTTTGAGATTTAAGCCTGGTGATGGGCCTAGAGGCAAAAATGGGTGGTGAGGGTGAGTCCTAAGGAGTCTCAGCATTATCTTGTTTGGTCAATACAGAATTAGCTACTCCAGATATATTAGGAGACACTAACACTGCAGGAGTTTGGCAGTGATGCCTCTGACAAAGTGGGTGGGAAAATTTCTTCCTCTGGCAAAGCAATCTCATGGGCATCAGGAGCTCCACATCCTCAGCCTCCCCGAGATCCTCCCACATATCTTCATCTCAATTTATGGGATCCCGTTCTTTTCTGATCAGTGCCCTCACCTTGGCTTCAGATAGCCTTCAAGGCTGTGCATTAAATTTATGTTTCAGTTCAGCTAATCAAATTATACGGGATTGCATTTGAGTTGCTGCAGTCTCAGCCTTGTAACCAAAAGAGAGGAGATTATTTTTCAGGAAACACTGAGAAACTTTTGCATTTCTTATTGAATCTTTGAGTTTCTTGTCTTCACTCATAAGTTTATCCAGTGAAGCTAAGACCAAACAGCTGGCATTATTATATTCCTTACTCTGACAAAGAAATTGAAAATTTCTCTGTACAGAATCACTAAATTCCTGACATCTCACAAGTAGTGAATTAGGATAGTCAAATGGATCTACACAGCATATTAGTTTAAACAGCTCATGCCAAGGATTATTAATATACTCTGTAAGATCAGGAGAAACCATGATGTCATAGGTCTTATCAAATCACAGAGCCAATGCCAAGAACTCCTAAAGTCATTTAAAAATGTAGTCATTGTATTCTGTTCTACTAGAGCCACTTTGTATAACAAAATCTGTACCAGTGAATTTTTCACTAGCGATACAGATACAACACAAGATGTACAAATGTATGAGAAATTCCAAGATTGGCTTACAATGGTCAGCTACAAAACTGGATGAGGAAGTGTGCAGAGGACTCTGCACTCTGGAGACTGAAGGATTTAGTTCAAGGTCTGGAGCTCACTGCAGTGTTCCATGCAAATTCATATCAGGAGGCTGAGGGGTCTGGGATAGAATGCTGATGAGTCTACACCGGGAGGCTGAAAGATCCAAGGCATAAGCCAAGAGTCTGCACTAGAGCCAGGAGACAACATCCAAGCTGAGCACAAAGCCTGGCGCTCCTCCGAGGAAGAATGGGACCCTCCATCTTTCTACATCTTCCTTTAAGTGATGAGTCACTCTAGGGTGGGGCCCACCACACCTAGGGTGTGGAGTTGCTGAGCCAATTTAGTTAAACTCTTAGCTTCTCAAGTTGACACAACTGATCAACCACTACATCATTTGTTAGGACAGGATAACAAACAAGAACATGCAAGTGTGTAGAAGAAATTTAACTATGTATCTCCTGGAGAGAAAATGAAGGTCAAATATGTTTTTCCATATCATGGAAATTGTTGCCTCCTTCAGAAATGCAGATAGCTTTTGCTGCTCTTAAATGGAAAAATCACTTTGAAAATGGATTAAAAGTTATGTGTGTGTTTGTGTGTGTATGTGTGTGTGTGTGTGTGTGTGTGTGTATTTGCTCATGTACAAGTAGCAGAGCATCATGGTCCTTTTATTTGATAATATTTATTTCTACCAGTTGAAGACATGAAGCTTTTTATTTTCCCAGGAGCTACAAGTATTGAGCCATTTGTGTTCTGTTAGGTAAGGTGAACTTGAGATGCCAAGAAATAATTTGTTGTGCTGAGGATAACCCACTATTGCTGGACTATTTCCCGCTCATTGGATAACTGTATAAACCCAGGGAGAATTTGGAAGTATTTAGATTTTCCCTCAGCACTTGCCTTCATCACTTTTTGTACCATTGAGCAAATATTTAACAGAAAGAAAAATAACAGTTTTTCCCAACTGGCAAGAAATTCAACAAGTGTTATCAAATCATTGTAGCTTTATAGAAACTAAATGAGCTCAATTAATAATGGGTGTCTTTCTATATTGTTTTCATGTACTTTACTAACTAAAGAACATGGCTTTAGTTTAGACATTAATGCAAAACACCATTAAAATATAAGAGAAATATGCCATGTAGCAATTAATGCATGTGCGTGTTTTTGTGTGTATATGTAAGTATGTATATCAAATTTGTTTTTAAAATAAATAACACCACCTGGAGTTGGGGGATGCTGCTGGAGGGCAGTTTAGATGGGTCCTGGGGCCGACTCAGGAAGGAGGCAGAGGTGAGCCTGATCAGACCTCGGGTACAACAGCAGATCAGTGCTGGAGACAGGAGCAGGGCCCTGGTGGTTTGTGTGTTTGAGTCTGGTCATCCACTGCCCTACAGCCCCTGATCAGCCGCAGGCCAGGCAGACTTCCAGACCAGCACAGTGTCCCAGGACATTGACACAGTGGCCAAGCTTATTGATGCTGGAGCTGCCACAGTTGTTGTGGCTGGATCCGGGGGTGGCATTGGAACAGTGTTCAGCAGCTTGATCATTGGCTATGCCAGGAATCTGTCTCTTAAGTAGCAGCTGTTCTCCTAGACCATCCTGAGTTTTGCCCTGGCTGAGGCCATGGGGCTCTTCTGTCTGATGGTTGACTTCCTCATCCTCTTTGCCATGTGAGCACTCTGAGCTGCCTGCCGTGCCTGGTGGTAGGCCTGAGTTGTACCATTAAACTGTATTTCTCTTAAAAATAAATAAATAAATAAATAACCAAGCAGTTAAAAAGTTCCCCCAGAACACTCTCCAGCTGCTTAGCTAAACAGTTAAGTCAGCCTATGACCACTCCTGGACCTAAGGGTGCTGAGAATTATCCCCAGGTGTGCACCTGCCTTCTGAGGCAACTTCTCTATGGAAGGAAAACAGAGAAAAAGGGGAACAAGCCGTCTGGAAGCCAGAGGGCACTCTTTGCTATTTCCTATAGCTCATCATCTGTGTGGCTTTCACCCCCTTCAAATGTGCCTTACAAAAACTATTTCTCAATTTCATTATTTCACTGAACTCTGATCATACTTTAGTGATGTGGTTTCTTTCTTTCTTTCTTTCTTTCTTTCTTTCTTTCTTTCTTTCTTTCTTTTTGTTTTTTGTTCCTTCTTTTCGTCTTTCCTTCCTTCTTTCTGTTTTTTCAGTACCAGGGATCAAACTTGGGACTTTGCTCACACCAGGCAGGCGTCATGCCACTAGACTGTCTCCCCAGCCCTGGTGATGTGGTTTCTGCAGAAAACCGTAAATGACTGCACTTCAGGAGCTCAAGCTACAGCACTGGGCCTGCTTGTGAAGGTATTCTTACTATGTCTGACGAGGAGGCCGTCACCCAGCAGCCCTGGGATTCGTACCATGCTCGAGATCCGCTGGTTCAATGGCAACTCAGAATCTACTGCACCGGGAAGGCTAGTCTATTCATTCTAATAAGAGTTGCTTTTGCTTTCCTTATAATCCTTGTGTTAATAAAAGCTGGAGTTCACTTTCTCTAGCCAATAACTCCATGACTTCTACAATTCAAATACTAAACTTCCCATAAATTTTGCCAAAAGAATAGTGTGTTGGCATAAAACATTATTTCTATTATTCTAGTAATATTTCTTAATAAAATAGCCACATAAATGAAGATGAAAATAATTTTATTAATTAAGGCAATAACATTTTCAATAGACTTGACCTACAGTGGCATAGTGTTTATAGATTGTGGTTCACTTTTTAAAGCATTTTTGTAGTGTTTATATTATTTCATAAAAAACTATCTGCTGATTCAGGATAGTGGTTATTATCTCTAGCACAATGTAAAGACATTTTAACCCCAGAATGAAGAAGTCAGGTTTTTGTATTAAACAAATTTATACTAACACTGAGACTTCAATCAATTTTTTTCCCACAGTGCAGTGATTTACTCTCTTTGACGGTAGAGTTCATTTGCATTTTTCATGTAACTCAAACAAAGTATCAATTTGTACATTGAATTTTTAAAATATAAATTTGTGAAGGTAATGGCAGAAGTGGTAGTAAGTACAGTTCAGCAATTCCTGCACCTACTCACCTTCCCCCCGCCACCTACCCTAGGGGCACAGCGAGGACCCCTCCTATTGGGCTGCTTTCCCACTCTCTCTACAGACCATTTTTTGCAGCTTCAAGAAGATATGAAAAACACTACCATGAATAAATTCAGTGTGATTTATAGCCCAGAATTTTATTGCTCCTCTATGGAATGGTCCATAGATTTTTTTCTTCTTCACCTGAATACAAAGATCAGAGATGTATCCTAAATAGTTTAGCACCCTTTCAAACCTTAGGATGAAAGTGTAACCCAAATCTGGAAGTTTCTTCTTTTTAAATTGCAATGATTCTTGTTTAATGAGCGCCATGTGCTTACTCTTCCTTTGTGGAATACAGTTTATGTTTAATGTCTTAGACTTCAATTGTTTGAATTTCAGGAGAGCCTGGGCTCATTATTCAGTCTTCCAGGATTCAGTGGTCAAGGTTATACTCCCTCAAGCCTGTCCCTTCACCATTTTAGAAGCGGTAGCTGTATTCCCTTCTCAGCCTTCATTTTCCAGTCTAAGAGTTCCTAACTCTTTATTCTGTTCCTCTGAGGACATGCTACACACATAAATCAGGCTTCCAAGGAAGCTAAAAGAGGTAATTATTATTTGCATTTTGGGCATTTAAAAACTCAAAGCTCAGAGGTGAGGATAGTTAATTCTAGCTACTTCGCCAGATTATAAATTTCTCTTGGGGATGCAGCTCCTTCTGTTTGTTTTATCTACATCTCTCCTCCTTGAAAGTCCTGTGATAAAACCATACAAATAACTCTCCCTCTCTAGAGCTTTGAATAAGAAATACTGTAGGACCCATCAGTTTACTAATCTTAATTCTAGTTACTAGATCTGTCTTTAGAAAGAAAAATTCACATAGGCTATTATCTGGAGTGTTATTGCACCAGGAGAAGGTGTCTGTTTATATCATTAAAGTAAGAAATTCACCTTTTGGGGGGTAAAGTGAGCATTACAAATGTTCTTCCTCTGTACCATCTGTACCCACCCCACATGTCTTGAGCGGTATTGGATACAAACCAAGTCAACTGAAAGAATCATCTTCAGACAGACTTTCCAAAAACCCAGCCTCAAACTGAGTAGTTTAGCTAGCACCAAAGTACAAAGCATAAGTTCTTTACAAGGTCTTTTTCAGAGTTTAAACAAAATTTAAACCTTTTTTTTCTTCTTCTTCTTTGGCCTCAAAGTTACATTTTAATTACAGTGCAATAATTTGAGGAACATTGGTAATAGGGAAAACTTTTAGACCTTTTGTTCTTTAGTGCAGTCAAGGGAAACCTCGTTAGAGAGGATTTTCTTAGTTAGCAGGGCTTCGAGGTTAATGAGCTGTGAGTGATAATATATAGTAGTAATCCCTCCTGGCAGTAACAGGTTGTATTATATACATTCCTTAATCTCAGTAGGAAAAGAGGGGATGGGAGAGAGTGAGAAGGAAACCAATTTAGGGAGCTCAGGGATAGTCTGAAAATCTCATTCTTGGTATTAAACATAATTGAAAGCTTCATGCATTTAAAGCAGAGCAGTGAAAGGGTGAGTGGGTATAAACCGCGCTCCATAAACTGATTGCAGTGTCAAAGGGGAGACCTGTGTGTCTCATTCGGGATTGACTGCAGCCGCCAGTATTTGGCTCCACCAGGGTCTAATTTTCTTTTTTCTCTCATGAAAAGAAGCCAGCATTGTATGGAGCCATAAATCTCAGATCAATTTGATGTAAGTAAGGGAGAGTACGAAAGGTAAATGATGATAACTATAGTATTATAAAGTGACATCATGATGTAAATAAATTTTGATGACGCAGTGCATACGATGTAATTCTAGATGGGTTACCTCTGAGATGCATGGAGACCTTTCTCAGATGGCCCTATTTTTAGTGGCATTCTAAGGGCTCATAGCAGCGTTTTCACAGCTCATCACACTTGGTTTTCCTCTGCTGTTTGCCACTCTGGAAATCAGCCAGGCTCGTGCCAGCAGTTGAAAGAGAAAGAATTTCTGGTCTGAAGCACACTTCAGAGCATGAGTGGTTGAATCACGGTGTCATTTTTTTTTTTTTTCAAAGAAAGGAAAGGTAGGAAGTAAAACTGAAGCTTCTTTTCTCTGACTTTTCTAGTTTGGCTATGTCAGCTTGCAATTCAGAATCACCATGAGAGTATTAACAAAATTAAAAAGAGCATTCACAAAATAAAGCTACAGTCTTCATCTTGATATTCAAGATCTTCCTCAGTTTGGCATTATATAGTCATTTTGCCTTTTCTTTAAATTCTTCCTTCCTCTAATTCTATTAGATCCAGACTGGGATAATTCCTTCCTTCTAAAACCATTTTTCCTCTTTGCTTATTAGGTTAATGCTGTCTGGAATGTTCTATTTCACTTCTAGTTACTTGTCCTCTATTCTTTAGCATTTACATTTACTTTAAAAGAGAGAGAGAGAGAGTGAGAGAGAGAGAGGAAATCAGATGCTTACCTACTATACTAAATGTTTCTTGTAGTTCAAGCTATCTTTTGAAGTACTATTTGTGTGTGTGTGAAAATATTTGGGAAACAGGTCTTTAAATGATTTATAATCAAAAGTACTTCTAAAGTTATTGACACTACAGCAACTATTTTTCATAAAACTGATGTTATTCTCAGTTTTATAAGATGAAATACAAAAAATAGATATATTCTAGATCAAGGAAAGGCAAGCTCATTTTTCTTCTTCTTAATATTTCTGTTTTACCATAACTGCATGAAGAAATACTTATCCACTAATCCCTCGGGCTCTCTTGGAAGAGTTTGAAAAATATCACACATGCGAGGATACATTGATCAAGCTAAGAAATACTTCATTAAGTTTGGTAAAAAAGCATAGAATGTAAGAAAGGGGAAAAATACAAGTTAGTTATAGTATTCGCATCTCTTAGTTCATTGAAAAGGAAGATGTAAGCTAATATTGATAAATTTTATGCCCGTATTTTGTAACAACCACTTTGAAGATAATAACATGCAATGTATCAACTATTGTTATGTTCCTATTACTTTCTTCTGAAATTTTATTTTATCTTTTTTCCATAAAAGGAAAAGAGCAGGGGAAGAGACTGTTGGGTATAGGCCATCCCTGTTGGAGTGGGATTACTGAGAACACTACCACTATTCTTTGTCCTTGGGCTGTCCTCTGTAGAAGCCTGACAAATGCTTCTCTCACCCACGGCTTCCCACTCCTGGAGAATCCCTTTTTGAGTAACTGTACCAACAGGCTACAACAAGGGACCCTCTTCCTTGCATTGTTCTGTCCCTTGATCAGGTACCAGAGACAGCCAGTTCACTCCAGATGAAAATGCACATCTTCTGCATTACATTTAGAGATGCTGTCAGGTGTGTCCGGGTCACCACTTCTCGTCTGAGTCTCCGGACACAGCGTCAAGCACTAACGCTAATGTTACTTCATGACTGTAATATCTGAAGCTCGTCATCTGTGTTCTGCCTTCTAAGTTATCACTTTTCCTTATCCTATGAGTCTTTTCTATAACTTACATTAACTCTCTGATTTTCAATATATTATCATGCCAATTGGAACTTTCTCTTCTAAGACATCACCAGTAAAATCTACTTCAGCAGAAGATTTAGGATGGTGTGCTAATGTTGTCTATTTATTGTTGTTATCAGGAATTCTTGGGCATGATTTAATTAATTAAAAAACAAATGTTGAAAGGCCCTTTTAAAAGTTTTAAGTCAATAAAAATAAATACCTATATCTATGTAGAGATATATAAATATGCATGTTTTATTTTGGTTTCTAGTGAAATGTACAATGTTATTCAGAGAAGTTTTTCTTGGAGGGAGATAAAGTGAATATTTAATATTTCCTGAAAGTAAACTACTAGCAAACACCATTACATGTATTTTACCTAATTACCAATATTAACAATTATACTACTATAAAGTTTCATTTGTCTATTTCAGCAAATTTTCTGCATTACTTTATTAACAATTAAGAATACTGACAGCACTATATGTAACCTATTATTAGTGTAGAAATTGCAAGAACTCTTTTTACTCAGATTTCTTACATAGTGCCAGCAACAATAACAGGTTTGAGAGTTGTAGAACAAAAACTTTAGGTGTGATGGCAGATGAGCTCTGGCAGTCAACTCCTCCACAAAACGAGAAGAGTAGGTACACTTTCTTCATTAAAAGAAAAAAAGAGAGAGGGGAAAAAACACCTCAAAGTCCTCCTAGAAACTTGTGGAAAAGTTAACATGTGTCTCCTGCATACCTGAAAGGACGCTGGCTTTGTGTCAGAATCGCCTGTGAGAGAGGGGTGGTGCCTAGGAGATCTGTCCTCCTGGACTCTGAAGGGAACTGCATGAGTGGAAGCAACTTCCCTGAGCCACACCGTGCCGCCTTGAAGCCCACTCAAAAGTTTCCTAGTGAGAAGGAAATACAGATTAGTGGGAAAAAGCAGGAGGTCCCTGTGGATGGTCAGGGCCTCAGAAAGATGCTTGGGGCAATCAGCTGCCGGAAAGTGAAATACATATCAAGGGACCAGCAGGCCTCTGTAGCGCTTCTGAGCAAGAGGCAGAGCCCTTGCCCCTGTGAGTTAGATGCACGAGTTAGTGCCTCTTTGTCTGCTGCCCCTTCCTAGATCTGACCTGAAAGAATTAGCATAATTCTAAATTAATAAACAAGAAGAGAAGGACACTTTCCACAAGCTGGAGTCCTGCAGAGAACATCCAGGCTACTCATCACCCTGGCCTGCTGGGACTAACTGTAGGGAACCAACTATGGCTGTGAAAAAAATGTAAGGTTTTTAGTTCTGTTGTATCTGGACTTATTATTTACAAAGAGGACTTGTACTACAGGAATCCCAGGTCATAAAAATTCACCAACATTCAACTCAAGAGAGAAGAAAATGAACTTGAAGAGATATAGAGTTACAAGAAAGTACGTCCTGATAAAATTCTGCTGAGTAGGACTATTTTGGTATAATTATTCAATATAGGTACCTGCTCAAGTGACTCTGCATCCTGTCCAGTTGCTAACGTAGTGTCTTTTTAAACAGATGGTCTGTGGCATGGAACTATTCTATGATGTATATTTTGCATGTCCTAACGATTGAGAGTAGTGCCACTGTTGAAGTTGTCTCAGTATCTTATCAAGTTCTGAAATTTAGGGCTGTCTTTGAGAAAACAAAGAGGTGTGTGCTTAAGCCTAGTCATAGGAACCTGTATCATCACAGGATATCAAGACTTGCCCAGTGAATATTGAGGCTATCTGCCCCTGGCTCTCCTAAACAATCCAATACAATTTGAAATCTCACCTATCATTCCTGCAGCTTGCTGCTATGATTGAAAAAGAGGTAGAGGGGGAAGTGAAGTCTGATACCAGACATCCAAAACCAAATAGGCTCTTAAGATACACAAGGTTGCACAAGGAAGGGTTAAGGTCATTTGTGATGTGTAAAATGAATTATTTAAGCATTGCTGATAGAACCAGTTGAAGTAAATTTGGAAATAAAATATAATATTACCACAGAGTCATATTGTTGGTGACAAGAGAACTAAAAAAACAGAGAAAAAATAACTGGCTGGTAATATTTTAAAGGGTAAGCAATGCTCACTAGCAGCTGCAGTAAGACATTAAGTAATAGAGCACAGTAATGTTAACTGCTCTCCTGGTAAGAGTGGTAAATGAAATAAACCCTGGCATCCGGGGTATCATTAATCTATAGTGAATAATGGCAGTGGTAGTGTAAGGAGATTAAAAAGGGCATTGTAAACATTTGTGGCTGTATAATATACAAATTAAAAATGTGAGAACGCTTGCAGCTGCATAATCTACAAATTAAAAAGTGTAATAGCATGGCATTAATTACTGGCTGATCAATTCCCCCATAATTGCTGGCATGTAGATGAACAATTATAGGTCCGAAATGTTATTTGAGAAAGAGACATTGACCTTGGAACTGTAAGGAATGATACTGTTATAAGGTAATACAGGATCCTATCAAATTCAGTTCCAGTATTTGTAGCAGCCGCCAGCTCAGCGCAGGGCCATAATCACCACACTATTTCTTTCGATTATGGTGCCAGAAGGGTTACACATTGTTTTCTCTTTTTGAACAGAAACACCCAGTGACCTTCAGCCTTCTGAAAATGGGACCATCAGGCCTCATTTCCAAGTTCAAACAGATTTAATAAAAATGAAATAGCAAGAGATAATGTACCTCACCCTCCTAGTCCCAGGGAACTTGTTGGAAAGTTGGAAAGACAAACTTACTCTAAATGTGAACTTTCCAACTGAGATTGTGGCATTAGACTTAAGCGCTTGCCGATCAACTGTTTTCTAGTTGACAGCTCAAAACCAAGTAACTGTGGACTCAAATCTCCAACTGACATTGAAGGTCAAAACATTTATCTGTATTCTCTTGCCCTCCTTAATCACAGACAATACAACAAAGTTTTGTTCTTGCTGTCGGTTTTCTGTACAGTACTCAGTGGACGTGAGGTTGGCAGAACACCTGCTAGCTCACATTCGTGGCCTTGGAGAAAGCTGGCTATTCTTAACACTGAATCTTACCTTATGCACACATGGCACCAACATTCTCTGCCCCCTTCATCCATTTCCTGAATGTGATGGCTGGGGTTTTATTCATTTCCCTTCTGTTGAAATTCTCATCATTGATTTTCAGTTCAAGAGGCACATTTACACTTCACCTGGCCCAAGGTTCCTGTAGAAATGGATCTGTCTGATCTCTTCCTTCACTTTGAAGCTCTTTTCTGGTTTAACCTTTACCAACCTTTATGGCTGCTTTCATGGCTACTTTTGAACAACCTCTTTCCTCAGTCTTTCTTTCCATCTGCACCAATTATTCATTTCTGTAATAGAATACCTGACACACATCACTTTATAAAGAAAAGACATAGAATACCTGACACACATCACTTTATAAAGAAAAGACATTCATTTTGGTTTAAGATTCTGGAAGTTGGAAATCCAGGAACATCATCTAGTGATGTGGGTTTTGGTTTGTTTTGGTCTGCTTGTTTTGTTTTGTTTTGTTTTGTTTTTGTCAGAATCCAAAATTGGTATAGCAAACATATATGGCAAAAGACACACAGCCCGGTGTCTGTCCCTCTAGGGATTCTATCCTAATGACCTTGTCTATTCTTATTGCCCAGAGGTCCCATAAAGTTCCTACCACCTTACTCCCTTCAATTAATGACTTTTGAGCATGGAATGAATTATGAGGTTGAGGTGGGAGAAGCTTCTTCAAACAAAGGAGTGTTTTTCCCTTTGCAGCTTACCTATTTCTAGGGATCTCATAGTTAAATCTGTAGTCCTATCCTGTTCTCTAGGCATCAGAGCCTACAGAGCAAACTCTATCAAACATTTACAAAGGGAGGATTTGGCCGTTCAGGTCCTACGTGTGCACCTCACATACACCATGGATCACAATCACTGCTCCTCAGTATCACTTATAGACAATGCCTACTGCAGTTTTTACTTTCCCAACTAGCCCATGATGAGTTACTCAATTTGGCATGTCCTCTGGATTTCTTTCTTTGTTTGTAGTCTCTTTCTTTTCTTTCTTTGTTATGTTTTACCAGGATTCTTTTCATAGCCTCATAGTTTGATTTTCCTTTACCTTAAAGTATCTAGAACAAAATCTTTAAAGTTCTGCTTCAGTGAATAGTTTTCAACTCTTTCTCCGTGTGGTTTTCTCCCTTCATCATTGACTAACATCTACTTTATAGACCACTTTGCGTTTCTACTGAGCAAAGCTAAGTCTTCCTCGGTGGCTTAGGGTTCCTTTCATAACCTGGTCCTGACCTAATTCTCTACCACACGAACTACTGCTTTCTGGTCTATAATTAGCAGCAATGAAGAATACACAGGACTGGTCTAGATCAATTAAATCTTGAGGCCTGTGCACATAGCCTTTCCTTTCCTGGGGTTCCACTTCCTCTCTTATCCTATGTAGGGACTGTCTCATCATCATATTGCTATAATCAATTTACACATCATTCCCCTTCACTGTCCTTTCTCATCACCCTGGACAGGGCCATCCCTTCCTGATTTGCTCATTGCTAAATGAATTACCACACCTTTTGACATGGAGTTTGTCTAATGGCTACTTTCCCTCTCTGTGAGAGAGCTATGTCTTGCACAACTGCTATCAGGAAGCCTGATCCTCAGTGGGCACCCAGGAATCTCTATTTTGTGAATTACATTGAAGTAGGTATAACCAAAAGAAGTTGCTTAGAAATTAGAAACAAAAAGATGAAATAATCTTTTGGGAGAAGTTTGCCTAATGTTAAAAGAACTGCCAGTAGAGATAACAGTATTCAAAATAATGGCAAAGGCAAAGACTATCACAGGGTGACTAGTTAATTAGAGCAACTAGCTAACTAGTGAGATAGCATAAAATGCTAATCTCTCCCTAGATGCCCTACATGATGCTTTCTTTGGTCATGAATTATACCAGTTGAGTATTACAAAAGAAGAAGCAACAGAAACCTAGTAAAAAAAATACCTGTTCAGTGTCACAGTTAGAAGGTGGTGTAGAACTGGGATCCAATCCATGGGTGACTCTGTATTGCATTCTATCAACCATTAGCTATTCTACCTCCCTGACCCCTCACACCCTTCTCAGTTAAATTGGACACTTATTGAACAGCTCACTTTTTATTGAAAGTACCTAATTATCCTGTTATTTTGGATTTGTAGAAACACAGAACATTTATCTATGTGTAGACATTCTTGCAGCATGCAGACTTTCCTGTAACAAAAGAAACACTAATAATTACAATAACTAACCAGTAATAACTTATAATAATAATAAATACTTTAAAAACTGAGTGACTTGAACGAAAGTTTTATTTGAAGCATGTTCAATAATCACATATCACACCTACATAAAAATTTTCAAATAATCCAAGCTCCTTCTCCCAAGGTAATATTCATGAATTTCCCCCACTTGATGGTTCTCTATGCAGTACAATTATAGAGATCTGAAATACACAATAGATATTGATTCAGTTGCTCACTTGGAGTCCATTTAAAAATAAAAAATCTTAAGACATTTTGCGTGAAGCCATTTACATATAAAACAAAAAAAAACTGATAATGCAGCTTGATTTTGGCTTTAGAAGAAGCCATAAAGCACATAAAATTAAAGAAGCAACAAATTTCAGTAACTTTTAATAGAATCTACCTTTTGTGCTTATCAAAATAATTAACGTTTCTTTTATTCCTTAGGAATCTCACTACAGAACTCTTCACTAAAGAATAAAATTCAATAGTTTTAAAAATGATTAGCATTTGTATTGTTACAGGAGTAATACACTACCACATTATTCCTTACAGATTGAAATTCAAAGTTTTGAAAGATGACATTTCTACCACTGTACTGGAAGTTTGTGGAAATTTAGTATTGAGGGAATTCACTACAGAGTTTATGAGATGGGACCTACAGAAGAAAGCAAGAAAGCAAGAAAGCAAGAAAGCAAGCAAGAAAGCAAGCAAGCAAGCAAGCAAGAAAGAAAGAAAAAAAAAATGTCAGAGTTGAGGCTGGGGATTCAGCTCACTGGCAGAGCAGTGGCCTAGCAAGCTAAGAAGCCCTGGGTAACATCCTTGGCACCAAAACCAAAATAAAACAAAAATAAATGTCAGCTAAAAAAAAAAAAAAAAATACAAAAAGGATCATGCGCAGTAGACCCTTGCTATTTTGCAGTTTGACTTTTGCCAACTCACTGTCTCCTGGGATTTCAAAAAATATTAATCTAATTTATTTATCGCGGACTTTTTACTCTGTGGTGGAATTTTGCGGTACCGTACAATATACAGTATATGCATGCTGTTAAAATTGCATAGGTTACGATCTTAGAAAATGGTTAAGAAAATTAGAAGTGTTTTTAAAAGTTGGGAAAGGCTTATAAGAGTGTGGGAGGGGTTTATAAAGCCATAGGTGTGAATAAATGCTAAAATAAATTTAACATCGCTACCTCGCTGATGTTCACTCATCACAGGGGTGTCTGGAACGCAGCCTCCTTGTAAGCGAGGGACCACTGTATATATCAAAGTGAGCTTGCCCTAAGCTCCTAGAACCCGCAGGGCAGACCGCCACTGCCTTTTCCAAATGACTCTAGGACATCTCTCCGTGGAACTAAAACATTTAAGAGAGCAGAAGAGAGGATGTAAGACTTTTGATTTTTCAAAGGTAAATATTAAAAAAAAATTCTCAAAAGTTCACAAAAGTTGAGAAAAGCAGTGTATAGTAAAAAAGAAAAAATCAAGTAATACATTGTGGTTATTATTAGACAATTTTGCCAAAATATCAATTTTTAAATAAATTAACTCAGACTAAAGTTCTGACATGACTTTTATTAAAATTGTAAAGAAAAGCTATACTTCAGTTACATGGCATCATGAATAATTTTTTTATTAAACAAAGCATTTAGCAAAATCTTCATAGTTTCTTAGTAGCTTTTGGTGCCTTTTGCATGATTTTGATTATTAGGGAAAACTCTAGCCTGCCCTTCTCTGGCTCTTACATAGTTTGATACTCAGACAAACCACATGGGCCACTTGTGTGGGATTCAAGCATGTAGACAGGAACACCTGTCAACGTTGGCTCAGTTAGTGCTCTGCCTGTCCGCTGCTCCTTCAGTCCCCCCCCAGTAGACCAACACAGAGTGAGTCTCGAGCCCCTAAGAAATGGAAAGATAGGTTCCTTGAAAAAAAATCTTGGGAAAGGCAAAAGAGAGATGCCTGTGCTAGGCCCATGACAGACACTTTGTTTTCTCCCAAATTTTTCCTCCTCCAGTTGGATAATTTCAGATTGGTGAAAAATCACAAAAGTCGCATAGCTCTAATGTTTTTTTCACCTAACTTTCCATGATAGCATCTTCAGAACTGTAATACAGTTATTAGTATACTGAAATGTTTCATTAAACTACAAGGAAACTCATTTAATATTGAAATCCTTCCTCTAGCCCAACTTGACACGCATGTATGTGCTCTTCTATGCTTGTGCAGACATATGTGGAGGTATTTTCTGTACAATCAAGAATCTGTAGACTAAAGGAGAAAGATCTTCTGTTATGAAATGCATTTGGGAAATGCAACACACAGGTACTTGGAGATTTATATTGCATAACAATATACTCAATATTCTAAGTTTATTTGAAAAGATATACTCAGTAGCTTTGATTATTCCAAGGTTTCTCAACGACATTTGCATAGCAAACATTGTCTACAGGCATGACCACTGCGTGGTATGCAGGAGACGCTTACTGGTCCTGACATCAGTTTGAAAGGAGACTCCTTGCATGGTCTTCTGCTTCCTAAGAAATTGTTCTATGCATTGTTGAACACGTAATCATAAAGATGACCATTTCTACTTTTTGCTATAATTATTGTTCACCTGAGACACCTCCTCATTCTTTTGGCTGCTATAGACCTAGCAAAAATGTCTTCCTAAAATATCACTGGGTATTTCTCTCAGGTAAAGATGGTGAAAATGAACTGAGTTCACTTACAGCTGGGAAGCTCTTCTCTTTCCCCTCATCTCTCAGTAATGGTTGGGCAACCTTGGGCTAGGTATTTAACAGTTATATACTCATTTGTTATTCATAAAGTGTAAAGAATTGTAACAGCATCATGGAATTATTGTGGCTACAAAGAAAGTATGCATTCTAACATTCTGTGAATGCAAATATTCCTTACTTTTGGTCCTAGAAGGTTTTATCATTTGGGAATTTCTACAGCATCAGTGAATTATAGAAAAGTTGACACCTTTTACCCTGAAATAGTATATGATATCCAAAATCAGCATTAAGGCTTTGTATAAAAGCAACACTGAAAAGAAAAGAAAATGTAAGTCAGAGGGTAGAAGGAGAAGAAAACTGTAAAGAGAAGAGATCCACAGAGACTCATCATGAATGACTCAAGGAGTTCTCCAAAGAAATCTGAGTGCCAAAGATGTATCCTATTCCTAGTATTTACAACACAATGATTTCCTGGGACTGTTAGTAAAAATAAACTAAAGCATAATTTCATATTACTTCCTAATGATAGAGGTTTTTTTCATTCATTTTTTCACTTCACTGGCTGCCATGATATTTCCTTCAGATTCTAAAGTTACCTCATATTTCCTCTCATTTTCCCCTTCCTCTATGTAAGCCCCACATTACAACAAAATAGAAGCATTTAAAATCAGGTAATCATGTCACCCCACTGTTAATGTCCCGTACTGTAATCTGGGGGCCCAGTGATCCATATGTAAAGGGTCTGACCCCAGGGAGCAGTATTGCAAGGTGCTGCAAACCAAGAGAGAGGCCCTCCTGGGAAGTTCTGAGGTCAGAGGGGATTAGGAGAACCTGTTTCTCACTTTGTCTCTGTGTTCTAGCCTGAGCTGCTAGTGCTGGCTCTGACGTGTTCCTCTGTCATGTGTCACATTAATGAGAAGCCCAAACCACCGTGGTCGTCCATTCTTGGACTTGAACCTCCAAAAATGTATGTCAAAATAACCTCTACTTGTCAAGGAACCTGAGTCCAGTATATGTTGCAGTAACACTAAATCTCATGTTCTTTGTCTTGACGATCTGTATCTTTCTTACTTTCAGAATAGAGTCTAGGCATTGTACCTCACTTTGTGTCTTCCCCTTTGCTGTGCCTCCTCTAGGATCTCTTACCATGTTGTCTCTTTCTATGCAAATTCGAGTGCTGCAGAATTTCTTTCATTTCTCCAGTTAGACTGTGTTTTCTCAGATCCTTTTCATTCTTCCACCTGCCAACTACCGTCAAGGAAGGTGCTTCTTTTTCTTTTTGTGTCTTCACTATCCTTATTCAAACTCTAGTTCTCAGCTTTAGTGCTCCTGGAGGATTCCTTCCTTCTTTCTTCATGTTAGCCTATGTCTTTTAATTGGCCCTTAATTGTCTTTGTACATTCCACCATTGCATTCAACACACTCCAATTCTTTAGTACTTGATTTCACTTGTGTATTTTTTCATTATGTTGCAAACCTTAAGAGAGACAGTGTGTCCAACCTATTCATAATTGCATCCCCAGAGTCTGATTCAGTAACAGAAACATAAACAACAATAAGCATACGTATTAAGCAAGAATGCATTTCTTTAGGCCACACATGAAATCAGAGAACATTACAGGGCACTAAATAGTAGGCAACCTCACGGGGCTAAGGCCCAGAAGTCATTGGTAAAGGGAGACAAAGGCAACATCTGCCCCAATGCCATGCTTTACATGTGTTTGTTCTAATTAAATGAATGGTAGACCTCTGGCATGATCATAGTCTTCAAGGGTTACATCATTGTGTCACCATCTCACAAAGTGTAGTAAAACAAAAACCTATTGTGTACCTACAAAGGAGGGGTAATCTCAGTGAAGCCTAACTTCTCAAATACAGGTGACACGGCATTATATGTGTGCCCTTGGAGCAAAATGAAACACCTCCACTCCTATATTTTGGTGACCCCCCCCACTGTGACTCAATAAAATTAAGGAGCTTTTCAGTGCAGAATACAAAAAAAACCCTATTTCACATTTTCTATTCCATATTACTGGAGTAACTTATTAGAGATGTGTACACCATTGCTATTGCATTGTGACATTGGCAAATGCTTTTAAATCTTCTAAACTTTTTTTAAATGAATAAAATGTGTTCTTTTCAAGGACATGAAAGTGAACTGAAGCCAAGTAGCAGTGGGCGTGTTGGCTATAAATCTACCCAATACGTAAATATATGCATATTGAATTTTTCATCACTAAGCAGACTATAAAATATCCACCTTGTTGAATGTGTTATTTGTAATGTGCAAAGTTCATGTTGCTAAAAGAATCACAACTTTTACATTTAAATTTTCTTCTCAGCACGTAAGTGTGAGTTTTTTTCTAAAATATGAAATGACTTTTGTGAATATTATACATCAAACTGAGAACTAGTTATAAAATATTCTAAAGATAAATTTTATCTATTGCGTTGTATTTTATATTAATTGTAAGATTAATTCCTTGTTTCTTTGTATTTGATTTGCAATATGGCAAAGTCATAGTACCTTTACTATTCTAAATAGAATTCACAGACACAATATTTTTAATTATAATGTAAAATTATTTATATGTTAGACATATATATGGTTTCTTTTATACATATATGTATAAGATGCTTAAAATTATAAACTTTAGTTACTGGGTAAAGTGGAGTGCTACCATTATTTGCCACTTAACTTCCCATGAGAAGGAAAAAGGAAGGTCCTGTTTCAGCTTAGTAAGCTCTAAGAAGCTGTCTCTTTTAAATAAGTAAAAGGAGAAAAAATCAGTAAGGACAGCAATGTCCTTTGGAGAACGGGCCTTGCCTTTAGGTTTTCGTAATCTATGACTGATTTAATAAGATTTATTCTTTTCATGATTTATGAAACACTCATTGTAGTTGAGAAATAATTCAGCATTATTCTGGACAGGATATGAAGAATGACTCTCTTCAGCCTTTAAAAGGAGCTTATTCTGCTCCTCTTTTAGGCAAAGAAATAAGACTGCTAATCTCAGACACTATTCCGCTGCAGATGGTACTAGTCAAATCTAGTTCCTCTGGATGAAAATGTGAATTTTATACCTTTATTACAGTAAAAGGGTTGAGCCATGGCTTATAGAGAGTGTGTGTTCTTAGGTAAATGGCAAACTGTTTGACTCCAATCTGGACTGCAGTTCTTGCTGGAAGCACTTTTTTCATAACTGGCTAGGAAAAAAAGTAAGAAAAATTCAAAATGTACCAAGCGGAGCAGATGCTTCCTTAACTTACCCTAGTGAAACCATTTTGATGGGTGGTTATGAATTTGTAAGTAATGTTTACTTCTGAAATGCCATAATTGCTTTTGGAACTATTGGAGGCATTTTGAATTGTATGTGTTTTTACTGTAATATAGAATTATATTGCCATTTTATGAAGAGGCATCTTTTTGATGCATGGAGGTTCAGGATACATTTGTTATCCATCATGAGGAAACCAGATAAGTAAATATTACAAGTATAACTGAAATGCTTCTTTTTGCATGAATAAATGAAAGCCATTTTGAATCCAAAGGCAGAAGCATTCTATCTGCAGGCTGACAAATTGCATATTTGTTTAGTTTGAAAAACTGGTGTCTGGCTTCTATATTGTGACTGAAAGAAATCTGGGTCTCCCGCACAATAGTGCCTGTGAGGTTGAGGTGCCCTCTGCTCGGTAGGAAGGAAAGAGGTCAACTGAATGTACTAAAAAGAAAGAAGGTTTTTTGTTCATATAATTACAGTTGAGTGGGGGAAGATCTCACAGTATCTCCACCTGATATACCATGGCTTATTTACACTGCTAAAGCATAAGATCCCTTTTGAATGTTCAGTTTTTTTTAACCACATCTACTGAACACACAACTTTATACACCATCTTTGGTAATATGGTGAGATGCTCTAAACACTGATAATTCTGATTAATCTGTCTCTGCGATAGTCCCAAATATTGACCTGATTCAGTAATTTTTTCACATGTATTTTAACCTACCGGAGGGTTTTCTAAGTTCCCTAGTTGGTAAAGACTTGCAACTTGCCTTTGGAGAAAGTTTTTGTATAAAAAAAATTAGCAGATATCTGCAAATAACAGAGGTACTTTTGTTGGTCAGTAAGACTTGAATCAGGTAGGTGGTTGCAATTTTAAGTAAATTGAACAAGTTTGATCACTGACAGAACCTGCACTGCCCCTGATAGTTGTTCCAAACTTTCATGTGTACATAAATAATCTCCTGGGTATCTTGCTAACGTGAAAATTCTGATTCTAGGTACCGAAGACTTATTTCTAGCAAGATCGCAAATGATGTCAGCCCGACAGGCCCATTGCCTATACTAAGGGAAGTGAGGAGAGACAGTGTTGCACAGCATGCAAGAAATGGGAATTATCTTCATGAGCCCGGTAGTTAGAACAAAATAGTTTTCTAATAGCAAATTTGACAAAATAGCGAAACGTGTTCCTATTTTCAGAAAACATGTTCCAGCACATATTCACAAAGTGTATCTCGGAGTTTTCATGACAGTGTCAAACCTCCAATTTTGCAATGCAGTCGCATTATTAATTGACTTTCTCTTTAGTATGGTTTTATTCACTTGTAAAAAATTCTTTTGTGAGAAAATGTCATTACTATTTTCAAAAGAATAATCAAAACAGTTCTTATAAGCAGTAGACCAGTAAGAATAATCTAAATGCCAGATATACTTCTAAAATAATTATTAAGGGAATGGTGGGTAAATGCCAGAGAAATAGTAGTATCAAAATCAGGACTTTCTGAGCATCTAATAAACATTAGTCATAGTCCAATGCCTATGTTCGTGGAGAGCACACATTCCTGGTTTGGATTTCCCTCAAATATTTGATAATATCCCCCTCGTGAAATTTGACAAAAAGATGTAAAAAAGGACATAAACTAAATTAAGGATGTATGTTTTCTTTGATTGATATTGGAATAACCGTGCCAAAATGAGGCTGTTTAGTTCATTTTGATATAATGGGAAGACATTTCCAGAATTGAATGAATGAGTTATGTGTGTTCTTCTAACCTAACATTTTATCAATGTGTGAAGTAGTCGTTAGGAGGCCATCTGTATATCATAGAGCATCGAGATGTAAGGATAGAAAAGAAGCTATAGGCTACACTGACACACCTTCTGTTGGCCCTGGGTAAGTTAATGAATGTTTTCCTCTATTATATCTTTATCTTAAAGTTAACTATAAAGTTGGAGTAAATTAGAGCATAAAATGCATCATTTTGGATAAAGTGTAAGATTTTCAGTGTAGTCAGTGTTCTCTCAGTATTAAGAATCACCACATAATTCAAAATGACCAAGAACAAGACTTACACTTGTATAAGAAGTGTGAGCATAAGAGCTTAGATGGAGAAGATGGGAATGTGGCATAATTCCATAGTTGAATTAGTCAGAATTAAGAGGAAAAACACAAGGAAGGCTATGAGGTAAATAATGTGCACTACTTGTATAGAAACAGATAAGATTATTCATTCAAGTGTAAAAGTTGTGTTGGAATAAAGCAAAGCAAGGCTTCTGGAAACATCATACCTTTGTCTCATGTTTATTTTACTTCATAAACCTCAACTCCTTTCCTATTCATTATGTTCAAAATTCTGTTAATGAATTTTTAAAACTCCCATGGTGCCAATGTTTAAGAAAAGAGTTAAGGCTGCAAGTGAATACCTTATATAGATACCTAGTTTTTGTCTTAAAAAGTAACACTGACATAGTAAAAGAGGTTTCTTTACTACTTCACTTTCAGGGCCAAAGATAGGCATATGCAGTCGATGAATCTCCTGGCTTGTAGGCCTACAGACAAAGAAAGAGCCCATCCTCCCTCTAACTGCACTTGCCTGAGCTTTTCTTCTTATTCCAACTTTCTCTCAGCCTCCTTACTGGTCCCCTTTGGCTTTTCTTGGCTGAATGTTTTAATATAAATCACACTGGTTAAGGAGGCCTGAGAATAGGTGCGTGAGATGTGTGTGGCTGCGTGTGTGCTGAGTGACATACAGCCTCGAAGTCACAGATGGCACATTAGCAAAAAGAAATATAGTAAAATGAGTAAAATATATTCTCATTCACAATTTCCTAGAGGCCCTTTGGTTGTTAATTGAAACTTTTGTCTACTTTATTGAACAATAAAAGTGGCAGCAACTACTCCCAGGTGCCCTTCAGTATTAAAAAGAGGATAAAGGGTTCCTGGCAAAGGTGACAGAAATTAATGCGGTGAGCCCAGCTATCAAACATTCTGATATGTGAATTGCCTGATATTTCTATAATGCTGTCTTATGATTGGAAATGTTATCGCTTCTATTGAATCAATAGAAAATGTTAAAGCTCCGCAGAACCCCAATTACAAACTAAAGCTGGAAGGTTAACATCTGGGAGCAGGGAGAGATAGAAACAATCTCTATTGTCATACCTTCCTGACAAGTAAATGTCAGGAACATAACGCCTTCGCCTGGTCTCAGCACGGAGCACATGTAAAAGAGTGATTGTGAGGCTGCTTCAAGTCAAATCGCCTGTCATCTCAGCTTTGACACGGAATTACTTTTGTTTTATGCATCTATTAACCTTGAACTATCAGCATTTGTTTTAATGTTCCAGCCTGAAGTGACCTAAATGTTCTTCTCTCAATCAGATGGGATCTGTGAGAGTAACAGCGCGAGGCCCGGGTTGGGGCCGCTCTTTTCGGGAAGGCAGAGTGAAGGAGATTAGAAGGACCATCTTTCTCCTCAGTGGCAATGCCCTGTTTTAAAGTACACCATTTTGCTAGCCTTCCTTTGTGTGTTAAATGGTTGTCTTTTTTTTTTTAAAGAAATCTATGTGGGACTGCAAGTATTACATACTACAGAATGACCACACTATCTATTTTGAAATGATCTTCACAATGGGAGATAGGGGATAGGATGAAGGAAGAAACAAGCTCGGTTCTTACTCCAAAAGATGAGGTGCAAAGAGATTAATAAGCTTGACTTCGATCTGGATCTCCACTTTTTTTCCCACTTTATTTGCCTTCAATTCTTGCTTAACCTTACATGTTAAACATTGTACAATATGTTTGTCAGTGTTTTGACACTGGAACGACACACCTGACACAGACGGCTTAGTTTATTTATTTATGTATTTTCATTTATGTATTTGGTACGGGGTCTAGCTATGCAGCTCAGAATTGTAGTGATGCTCTTGTTTTCAGCCTCCCCAGCACTGGGATGACAGGTGTGAGCCACCACACCCAGACACTTTCACCAGCTCAGCGCAACCCCAGGGGCAGGGCCGGAGCAGCATGTATAACCGGGGATCAAACCCTGGTTCCTGTGCTTGCCAAAGCAGGCGCTTAGTCCACTGAGCTGTCTCGCCGACCCTGACTTAGACAGTTTAAAAGAAGAAAGATTTACTTTGGATCCTTGTTGGCTGCTTTATTGCTGTGGGCCTGGGACGAGGCAGAACTTCATGGTGGCAGACAATGGCAGACAGCTCTGCTCAGCTCAGGGTGATTGGTAACTAGAAATTAGAAAAAGAGACAGAGAGACAGGAAGGAGTGGAGGACCAGAATATACTCTTGCAGTTTGCCATCCCAGGGACCCACATAGAGCACTACCTCCTAATACCACATTCAGCTGGGAAGTCATCCATGAACCAGTCTACTGGAAAAGTTAGCAACTTAAGACCTGATCACCTTCCCGAAGGCTCACTTCTGAACACAGCATTTTTTTTTGGAGGGGGGGGGGAGAGTGCATTTTAGATCTAATCTTCAGCACGCATTTCTCACATGGCCTTTTCTGTTATCCTTTAAAGAATGCATAACTCAGGTTTCTGTTCACATCACACTCATAAGACAACCTTAAGTAGAATTGCTTTGTGACTACTCTGCCCTTCCATGCCAGGGTTTCCTGTCAAGGGTCAGCTTTTGATAAGTCTCTCAAAGGTGTACATTTTTGATCTGTACTTCTGGACTGGATGCACTTGCCTAGAAGGACTTGTCTTTCTCCTCAGTGGCAGTGATGTTTTCAGAAGTTCACCACTATATGAGCACCCCTTTGGGCATGAAATGGGTGTCAGTTTTTAGAAATCCCCATAGCACTGTAAACATCACATAGTATAGATTGCCAACATAGTTATCACATGGTTGGCTTAGAAGAAGATGCAGTCCTCTTTCCTGAGGAAAGAAGAACTCTCTGGAGAATTTCATCTAATCCAGAGCCTGTTTCTAACACTAAATTCTTTACAACATTTAGATGGCCTTCCTGTTTTCTCTCTCCTTAAAGTTTTATCACATACCACGTGCCAGACTTCTAAAACTTTGAATTCTCAGCTCATTGCAAAGAGCAGTGACTAACACACGTTGTCTATCCCATCTTATGAACCTGGCTCTAATCAGAACCTCGGGTTTTCCTTCTTTGCTCCCCATAGCACTTGAACCTGACAGTGCTTTTGTTCCCATCATGAACAAACTCAAGCAACCATGACCCAGGGCACATAGTCCTTCTGCATTTCTCTTACTCTCTTTTCAAAACAGATCAGCATTTTATTTTGAAATGTTCAATATATGATATAGTCAAGGTACACAACATGATGCATTGATATCCGTATCCTTAGTGTATAACCATATGAATAGATTGACACCACTCATGCTACACAGTAGCTCTCCAGAGCTTTTCCATCTTACGACTGAATGTTTGCATGCTTTGATGAACTTTGCTCTATCACTGTTACTCTATTTCCATGACAGGACTCACTTAAGAATTTTTGCATCCTACACTAAGAGCCAGACATTGCTAGAAACATTTAACAACCATGTCTTTGGGGCTTTTCACAAGAATCTCTACTGGATAGTTAAGACCAAGGTAAAGCAGGACCTATGCAAAAAGAGTTGTAGCTTTTGGG
>NDGM011087837.1:0-23337 GCA_002564305.1 Octomys mimax
TTTTTTTTTTGGTGGAACTGGGGATTGAACTCAGACCCTTGCACTTGCCAGGGAAGCACTTATCCCACTGAACCATCTCCCTGGCCCCTAAAATATGACTTTTTAATGTTTGTGTTTTGAGTACTTCATAAAGGCCATAGTAGGATTTTTATAAAGGGTTTTAAAAGAACCTCCTAACATTTAAAAATATTCTAGTTACAACTGTAGGTAAAACAATCTTTATTAGTTCTCAAACTGAAGTTTCATATATTTCCTTATTTCTTTATTTGAAATATCACTGTAGAGCATAGTCCAGGCAATTTAGCAATTGCAATTATTTGTTGACTTATTTTATTCTTTCAGGCACTCAAAGTGAACATTCTGAGCTTAGATGTCTGAAGTGTCTCACAACTTTACCAAGGCATTCTAGGTTTCACTTTATGTTCTGGATTTTCTTTTTTAATCAGTTGTTGCTTCTCTTAATCTTCTTTCATTGCAGGTATACACTCAGCTAAGTTTTTATTGAGGCAATAAAGTCTTTATAAGAGTATATTTTAATGAAGTTGTTGGAGAAAGAAATATTTAAGTGTCATGATTAATGAAGTCATGTGTCCAGATCTTTTTAATAGCATTTTGCCAAGAAGTGATTAGTGTAAGAAAACAGTTTGCAATAAAGTCTTACAATGGTTTACAAATTACAATACAAGATTAGGTGGTTATTGCATCCCAATATCAAACAACTCTCCTTCTAGCCCTAGAGTAAATGATAAGATATTCTAACACAGAAACTACTGCCAGAGATGTACCTTTCATGTCCTTAATCCAGCCCTCAGTACTGCTTATACCTTCTATATACAGTGTCACTATGAATCAGAAAGCCAAGATTCTGAATCACTTAAAAAACTTGGAGTTTCTAAATATGTAGTATTCACTTATTAGTAGTATTTTACGTTTACTCTGAAGAATGAAAACATTACTAAAACAAATTTGATGAAGCATAAATGATGTCGACAGAGAAAAAGAGACAGAGTCACAAGATTTAAAACCATGTACTAACAAATTACAAAGCAGTAAGGTCCATCCTGCTATCAAGATCCTTAACAATGTAGTGAATATATAAGAGATCATTAAAGTTCAACCTGTGAACTGAATCTGGCTTATCTAGCTGTTTCTGTTATTAAAGTTTTATGGGTAAAAAACCACATTCATTCATTTATATATGTCCCTAGTTGTTCTGATACTACAATATTAATTCTCAATACGGATGTTAGGCTCCACAAAGCTTAACATATTTACTATTTGGTGCTTTTCCATGTAAAAAGCTTGTGAAGACAATTTAAAGAGCATTCATTTTATCCAGTGACTGAGATTGAGTTGTGCCAACACGTTCACAGTCTTTTCTTTAGGAATTTCATGGCCTAGAAGTGAAGTGAATACAGTCCTCCAGCTGTGAAGGTAGTGATGAAATCTAATATGGTTAAGCAACAAGTCTTAGAAATTTCATTCCATTTAGCAGTCTCACTTAAATATATAGTCCACAGAATGGAGGCAAGTTGTTTATGATGGCAGGTCAAATACTGGCAGTCTTGCATTGAACAAACTGGAGAATACATTTTTCAGGAAAAAAGTTCATTGCAGATTTTCAGAAAGGATATGCCATACATTTTGAATTCTTCTCAGTAGCCAAGTATGTTTCAATTTTGATGACCTTAAAGAAGTAGACCGTGTATATTAGAATGTAAAAACGATTTAAAAATCTGTGATCATGTGAGTTTATTTTAGATGTAAAAATATATTGCTAGCTATAATTTTATCAGTTTTACATACTTACTCATTTTCAGCATTTTGACACGTGTTTGTATACAACAGTGTGGCCATGTGTGTATGTGTGTGTGTGTTTACATGTGTCTGTGTTCTCATAGACATGCATGCCCACAGATCCATACCAGTATATCTTCAGAGAAAGAAAAGCTATAACAAAAGTACAAAATGCTTTTTTATGGGCAACTGATTTAATTGCATTTACATAAATAAAAATGTGGATTAATATTTTGATAAGATGTGAATTGAGAATATTTCTATCAGATTCAGAAGACCTCTTTTTGTGGCAAGAGGGTTTGATTGGATTATGTACAATTAGACAACATAATTTGGAGGAATATTGAATTCATATCTGCCTGAATTAAGAACTAAAAAGCAAATGGGAAGTATTTATATCTTTTAAAATATTTATTTCTTTTCCTTAGTTGAATTTTTGTTTGCCTATTTTTATCGTATTCTTTTAGACAAAATGAAATACCAGGATTTCTATCAAAGATGTCACAAACATGTAAGTGAAATGAGAGATTAGAAAATAAAAAGTCAAGAAATATAATTACTATTTAAGCACCATTATTTAACTTATCATAGAAAAGAAGAACTTTAATGATAACCATAATTATAAGCACAACCACAATGCTGGTACTCAATCAGGTTTGTCAGGTGTAGGGTGTGATTTAAAAGCAGAATCTCATATGAAACCAAAAATATAGACTAAATTTCAATTTGGGTTTATCAGTTTCCCTGTCTATTTGGGGTCTCTGCTATGAACTCTCTCCTACCATTTACAATATTTTTAAAAAAGTGAGATTTGTCATGACTGACTGGAAGTATTTGAAAGGACTGTAACCGTTTATGCAAAACAGAGACAGGATGCACTATCCCTGTTTTGAATCCTTCTTCCCCTTGGTAACCATAACAATTTAGACACATTGGAATACGCTGAGAAATTTTGATATGTGATAAGTATGTGAAGCATTTGAAGAAATATAATTTTATCAGAACTTAAGAAATACATGCAAATCCAGTGAACTTTTAGGTAGCTAACACACTGAAGGAATGAATATTTTGTTACTTTATTTTCATCTATACTAATGATTTCATGCTTTTTTGTCATGAAAATCTTTCTCACAAGTCCAAAATATCAAACAGTGAAAGGAGATTTGATTTGGATGAAGCAGTGGCAGAGGCCTAACAGTTTCTTCTGATTTAAATTTGTGACTGTATTCTCTTCTCCACTTCTATAACACATTTAGCATAGTGTCCGCTACAGAGTAGATATTCAAAAATATTTTTCAGTGAATAATTGAATAAAACACCTATGACAAATATCTAGGGATCTGTGAAGCAGTTTTTGAATTCTACTCTAGTTGAATGATTTCTAGAGGCATGAGAAACTCCAGAGGTAGAACAAATAAATTTTAATTAGTTTTTGATGATTCAGAGGTGGCTAATTTCAGAGGTGGCTATCAAGTATTATAAGAATGATTAAATGTCCTAAAAGAGTTGTTTTATGTACTATAACTTCATTTATTACATTTTTTATTACAAATGTATTTTATTATGAGTCTTGAGTATGAATCACATTTTTAGCAATTTGGTAAAGTTCACATCTACATAATATTTCATGTGGACAAAAATGTTAAATCATAAATTCAATTTGTATAGATACATATGTGTGTATATATATGTGTGTGTGTGTGTGCATGCATATGTGTATGTATATATGTATAGCTTGCCTAACATAATCAATACTTAAGAGACATTGAGATTGACCATCTGCGTCACCTAAAACCAAATATGCATTAAAAGTAAGGATTGAGAGAAATTTTACTGATATAATTTTTCATAGCTGCTTTTGTATTTTTTATATTTGAGTAAAATTATATAGAAGACAATGTATACAAAGGTAGAAATCAACACAATTTCTTTTTGTGTGGGGCAGTCAACTAGAAATCATTCAGGTTATGCTGTACATTTAGCACATAAGAAAATAGTACTCTAGAGATGAAGAAACTAGTTCAAAAAAGACAACCCTGGGAGGAGAACATACATATTCAGAAAGGACATTCTACACACTTGCACTATATCATTTGACAAGAAAAGTAATGATAAGTCAGAAAACTGCTGGTGTGTTTTAAAGAAAAAACATCCTCCTATTACTTTCTTTTGAATGGATGAAAAGTTCCAAATTGCACATTTTGCAAATTATCATTAAAGTGCCTAACTTTACAGATATTAAATATGTTACATAATGAAGGTGATTAATAGAAATTGAGTATGTATGATTCCAACCCATGTTGAAATAGTATGATTTGCATGAATTTTAATTTTATTCGGATGAGTTCATTAATTTCAAATTTATTGGTCAGAGAATTGGATTCTACATTTAGCCAATTCAATTTATTGCTTAATACTTACATGGTTGACTGAATGACAGGGAAGATCAATGCTCTTGAGCATCAGAAAATTGAATTACTTTGAGGAGAAAAGCCTCTTATTTTGTGTAAAAGTACAACCTGCTATATATTTTATGAGTCACTTGAAGAGAGAAGCTTGAAAGCTTCAAAGGTACAGTAATAACAAGATGGAAGAATTAATCAATCTAAGTTGACTAGTACATAGCATATATATGTATATATTCCATATATATGTATATATTCCATACAGTATTGCATGAATGTGTATAATTATTACATGTTAATGAAATAATTTAATGTTAAAGAGTTATAATAGTATAACCTGCAATTCCAGGGACTCAAGAGGCAGAGGCAGGAAGATCAAGAAGTAGTCCAGTGTGAGCAACTTAGTGATACCTGTTGCAAAATTAAAATTAAAAATTTTTAGAATGGCTTGGAGATGTAGCTCAGAATGAAGGCCCTGCATTCCATCTTCCATGATATAAAAATATTTCAACATTTAAGAATAGACAAATGTACTTAAATATGATTCTATCATTCCACACTATGATATGAAGTGATATGATATGTGATATGATGGTATTTGCTGTAAATTTGTACATTAAAATTTAAAAATGATTTTCAAGTAGTATTTACACATGTGAGCATATAAACAGGATAGCTGAGATGATTGTATTACTAATTGTCATCAGTTTTTTGAAAGTGGCAATTAATGTTTAAAATTTTCGCTTTGACTAAGTCCGTATGTTGATATCTGTATTCTGTGCAACTACATTGGTGATAGCAATATGGAACACAAAACCATGGTTGAATACCTCCCATCTTGTTCTTCCAAATTTGTACTATTTCTAATGTCTTATCAATTATTATACTCTTTAAAATAAACTAAATGTAAAAATTAAAAAGGACAAGGAAAAAATTAAGGTTTCTTGAAAGCAGGCACTAATGTTTGATTATTTGATCAATTGTGCATAACTACATCTTTTAATCCAAGTAACAGATTTGCTGATAAAATTAAGTAATATACCATAAGTATATTAAGTAATTAACCATAGTTAATTTTTTATTGTTGTTTGAAATCCTGTACCATATGTGTTGTTGTATGTTTCTTTGTTTCTGTCTTAGCTTTCGCTATTTTGCTTTTGTTTTCTTTTTACTCTTTAATATAAAATTTTAAAAGTTTCAATTAATAAATAAGTATAATTCAAGGCAAATGTACTACTTCAAACTATACTAACCACAAAACACCACATCCCTTCCCTAATCTTATGCTATTATAAAGAAGTCTGTTTGTATATTTAATCCTTTCTGGAAAAATTCATGTACTTTTCTCCCTTTTCCCTATGAACTGAAGCCTTATTCTTCATTAATGCCAATTTTTCCATGACACTATCTACTGACATTTCCTAATTCTCTTGCAATTGACAGTTGCTGGCTCAACAAAATGAGTTGGAATACTCCTAACTCCCATTTGTTATTTTTCAGAAACTGTTTAATCTTATTTGTGTAATATCTCATACTCCTTTGAAGTCCATTAAATTGCACACTTTCTGTCTAATATTTCTGAAGATGTTTCCATTGCCTATACAATTATAATTTTTTATCTGCACAATAATCCTAAAATATTTGAAGTAACAAATTGATGATTCATACAACACTCTAAATTTATGCTTCATGTTCTTTCTACATTATCTTCTCCACTACTATTGTAGTTCACTCAATAATGATAAGCACTAGATATTGTCACCTAAACTATTCTCCTGCTCCTGTAATTTTTGTACTAAAATTAACATTTCATAAAAATCACTGAATCCATTTAGCTTCCCTACTCCTGCAATTTAAAAAGTTATTTTTAAAAAATAATGCTTTCAAATCTCTGGTGCCTTTGCTTCACAGAACATCCTGTGTTAGATAGACTAAGAATCTTAAAATATACTTACAAGTGCCTTGAATTTCTCTGTTTTTCAAAAGCATGTGACTAATCAATTAGTTCTAAAGTCCTCAGTAAAGCTGTCTGTTATCTTTGTGACTACAACTGGGCCTTTAAAATAGAGAAATTTAGACAACACATAACACCTGCCTCAATTGAAAATGCATTTCTAATAGTACAGATAAGAACTTCATGGTATTAAACAATTATTTTATCCATGCCTGATGTTTTCTATCCAAAAATAATAATGTCTTTTTTCTCAAAAGATAGGTCCAATTAAATTAAAGTGAACAACACTATTCTGAAAATGGATACATAGAAACTCAAAGATTCAGATTTGTTAATTAGGATGCCATCATGTACTGTGACATTGATTTCCATTTTTTGTTGCTGGCTAGTTCTTAGGCCACGTAAGCTTTCTTCTCTGTTTATCTTTGTCAAGATACTGTATGGTCCTCTCAGATTTCTGCAACTAACTTGAATAGTCACTCAGCAACCTAAGTCTGATTCCCCAGGGAAGTAACAGAATATTTGATCATTTTGGCTCAGTAGGTATCAAAAATGTGCTTGTCTAAGGTACTTGGTTTAACATTTTAAATACTATGACATGAGAAAATGTCTTCTGCATGGCAGTTATTTAGCGTCATTGCTATTCTTAAATCCTGCAATTTCCACTATATTCAAAGAACTTAGCCTCTACTTTTGAGAGAGGAGACAATCCATTTTGCAAACAATGTGGGTTTGATTTATCCTTTTTTATTTAACTCGATGCTATGCAGAATCCTTCTCTTTCATTTAATTTTATTATTTGTTTAAAAAAGGAAAAGTCTTGTTTTCCTCAAATACAAACATTACATAATTATTAATATGGACTAGTATATTGAGATTACAGAAGAGAAAACATGCGTGGTATCAACAATCATTTTATTTTTCTTCTTCAGTCTTAAAGTTCTTGCTTTATATAGATGTCCTAACAAGTGACTGCAATGCTTATCCTCCTGGTCTATAAATATCATTTGATTGTGTTGCTCTTAAGAAACTTGTTTCCCCTTACATGGCCAAACATAAAGAAGTAATCTGAGATGCATGCACTTATGTCCTTTCCATTTGGAGTAAACTACTGCTCCAGAGGGTATTATTCTTCTCCACATGGCTATTACAATTTGAGTTGTCTTTCTTTATTAATTAAAAAAGACAGACTCCAATTAGAATTTGGTTTTTGTTGTTACTGTTCTTTGTTTTTTATTTCTTTGTTTATTTATTTATTTATTTATTTAGTGCTAGGAATAGAACTCATAATCTCACACTTGCCATGCAGGCGCTATGTCACTGAGCTACATCATCAGATTTAGAATTTGGTTTTGTTACTTAATGATGTATTTTCTATCTGGAATTGAGAAAGAATACATTTTTCCATTTTCAGTCATTTTTCTGACATGAAAGGCAATAGATGAATATAAAATTCCTAACCTCTTTCCAGTCTTACTAGTTTTTACTAATGGAATGAAGATTTACTTAATCTGCCCAGCAAGTTTTTGGAAAGACAACATTCTGCTTAGCAGAATTTTCTCTATTTTTGTCTCTTGAAAGTAAATTGTATATCTTGTAGAAAATATTTATAATTAGGGCACCAGAAATTATTTCAGACCACTAATGTTAAGTACTTAAATTCCTATCCTCAATTAGAAAGGTTTATTTTGCATTGTAGTAGAATCTACTAGAAAATAATTTATTTATAAATAAATATGTAAAGAAACATTCTCAAATATCAACATTTTAAGAAAAATTATAATATTTTAATTCTTATTTATTTCTTTGTCTTGTTTCTCACATTATTAAGCCAAAAACACTGAGAAATAGACACATTGGGAAAAATTATTTCAGGAAGTTGAGAGTTCTTCCATGTATTCCATGTATGACCGTAGATCTTGGTAACATTATATTAAGAGTGTGACACATTACCCTATGACATTGAGTGCTATAGTAATCTATATTGAACAAAGTGGTTGCATTTGCAATTATGAAGTTTGTTTTTAGCTTTTGACATCTTAGACTGTGTAGTTTTGACTTTGAAAGTGTAAATTATACAGCAAATTGAAAAACATTTTCTTTATATGGCTTCAGGTAACAGTCATTTGCTACACAATCATAAGGTTTCAAGTTTCATTAAAAGTGTAGACAGTGATGTTTAGAGTTATGGATCTCAGCAAGGTATGACACTGGAATTGTCAAAGAAAAAAGCATGAAGTAGCCTCAGAAGATGTTGGTCATACAGGGTTTAGGAAACAAGTGCTAGCCATAATGGCTTCAGCAAAGATATAAGACTCAGTAAAATCTCACACTTTGAACAACATTAACCTCTTGATGGAGAGCATAGTGTGTAAGCTACTAAAGCTGCAATTTCAAGTACATTGTCACTGTCTCAGATAGAAAGTATGGGGCACGGAAGAAGCCTCAGCAGGCGGTACTGGAGCACCGGAGTCTCAGGAAGCAAGCAGAACTAAGGTAAATATTCACTTCTGAGAAAAGAGACTTCCACTTGCAGGACTTCCAGCTGTTTATAGACTGGACATAATTAGGTACTTTTACACTGAAAGGCAGTTGAAATTCTCTGCCATCATGGAGCTTTGAAAGTCTTGCACAAAATTTTTCCAGGCTTGAAAAGGGAAGGTTAAGTCTGTTGTATTCACTGCCAATGAAGCTAGAATATAAGTGAAAGAATTGGAATTACTGTCATTCACAAACTTAAAATTCACTCCTAAAAATGTAATCTGAGAGTTATTCCCACACATGCAGAATCAAATTCTTTAATTACAGAAGAGGGAAAATTACCTTTTCTATAAGTGGTAGGATTCAAGTGTCTCAGCAGATCTATAGCAAGCAGCAGTGGAAGAAACTACTGTGATGAAATGTCTATTTACAAAATGCACATTATTTCACCTGAGACATATAATTCAGTGAGAAAATACAAGATTCAGTGCATAAATGTAGCTAAATATGTTTTGAATAAGCAATAAATTAGTCTCAAATAAAATCTAGTGAATAGTTATAAATTTTGCAAATTTATTAATTTCTTTGAAAGGTAAGGGCAGGGGAGATAGCTCAGTGGAATAAGCACTTGCCTGGCAAGCACACAGGCCTGAGTTCAATCCCTGGCTCTGAAAAGCAAATTATTTATAAGGTAAAAATGTAAGTGCACAAAGTATTGGTGAATTATATTTGTACATAAAGTATAATTCAAGACAAAGAAATGAAGAGATACAAAATGAGGCATTTAAGAACAATAATAGGAAGATCATTTCATCAACAATATATTAAAAATCAGTCGTATGTATGTACTTGATAGAAGATTTCTGAAATACAAAAAGCAAATTTGTTCTAATTAAATGGATAAATAGATAAACCAGAAATTGTAGTCTGAGATTCTAGCAACTGTTATTTATTTACTTATTTATTTTTCGTACAGGGTCTAGCAGGTACAGGGTGTACAGTGTCTCACTATGTAGATCTGACTCATAATTCTTCTGTTTACAGCCTCCCAAGCGCTGGGATTCAAGATGCATGCCACCACATCATCTCAATCTCCGTCTCAGTGTGCGCTTGGTGCTGGGCGGGCATGGCACAACAGGGAACAACCGCGGGCCACTGGGCTCTGCCTAAGCAGGCACTTTAATCCGCTTAGCTATTTGACCAGCCTCTTGCAACTATTTTTAAGAAAACAGTAGAACCCAAAAAATAATCAAACATATTTGTGATCTGAAAAATATATACTACATAATAAATTATAGTGAAGTGACACTGTGTCCTAAAACTGCATAATATAATTTTATAGAGAATATGAAACATTGACCAACACAGATAATGTACTGGGTCATAAAATAAATTTAAATGCATTTAGAAGAACTGAACACAGAATATGTGCTTTGCCAATAATGCAATGAAAAATGGAATTCAGTAACAGTAAATGTCTAGATATTTTCTGTTATTTGTTTAAACTTTCTTTGTGTACACCCAAATTACTATTCAATCTACTTCTGTTTTCCTCTAAAGGAAAACATAATTTATAATATTTATATTTTGTCTGTGATGAATCAACTTAGTTAATATATAACGTGTAATATTTGGATAGTTGCTCTTTTTCTACATCAATATCCACTTATGTCCACAGTATTTGTTGAAGACATTGTTTCTCATTAAATGGACTTGACACTTTCACTAAAAATTAAATGAACTTATGATTTGGTGTGTATATGGCCTCCTTATATTATATTTGTTAAACTTTAATCAAATATAATACTGTCTTAATTACTGGAGATTTTGAACAACTTTAAAATCAGAAAGTATTATGCCTCAATCTTTGCTCTTTGTTGAAATTTTGAAATCAGTTCCTTGCTTTCTATGTAAATTTAGTGTACATATATATTCTTCAAAATGCTGTTGAGATTTTTGTGTTGTTTTGTTTTGATTAGGAATCTACTGATCCTTTGGGAGAATAACAATCTCTTTATAAAACTGACTATTGAAGCCCATAAAAAATTAAATATTTTCTATTTGTTTTTATATTTTCTTTAATCTTTCTAATCTGTTACTTTTAATTTTAGTTCACAGACCTTGCTACATTCATATATTAGTTCTAAGAGCTCTTTTGCAGATTTCTTAGATGTTTATGCTTTAAAAATATGATACCTTGAAATACAGGTTTGCTTTTAGGATGTTTATAACTTTAATTGTACTTTTGACTTATTAAAGTGGCTGAAGCAGTTAGTAGATTGTTAAAAAAAATGGTGACAATTGACAATTTCCTTTATTCTAAATGATAAGCAAATCATTCAGTGTTTTACCATTAAATATGGTGATAATAATGTATTTTTGGTATATAGTCAAGGCCCAGAATGATTATATTATATATTATATTATATTATATATCTAAGTATTTTTGCATCTGTTATAATTTTATATACAGTTTCCTTTCATTTATTTTATCCAGTGGATTAATCAGTTAATATTTGAATATCAAACCAGATTTTAAGGTCTAAATGTTCCACTAAAATTCATTTATTGAAATATTAGCCAATATGACAGTATTTAGCAGTGGATATTTAAGAGTTCATTAAGCAATGAGAGCAGAGGCATTATAAGTGAGATAAGGAACATTAGAGAAACGTTTGAGCTATTAAAAATACTCTCTTCTCTTCTTGCAGGTGAGTATTCTGGATTCAAGACACAACCTTCAAAGCAGAAAATCACTCCTTACCAGACACCAGAGTAGCACCTTAACTTTAGACTTCCTAGCCTCCACATAACAATGCACAATACAGTTTTGATATTTATATATTACCCAACCTTGGGTATTGTGTTATAGAAGCATAAATGAACCAAAATACTACTTTTATATTTTGGAATCAATTTGCCTTCATTAGGATCGATGTGATAGCTAGCTAGCTAGCTAGCTAGATAGATAGATAGATAGACAGACAGACAGACAGACAGACAGGAAGGAAGGATTGATCTGATATACATGATTTTATTAAGTAATTATTAACATATATGATTACAAGAAATACAAGTCTCTAGTTTTATTTATCACCCTCAGATTTGTTTATTGAGAATATACAGAACACCTGCCATGCCGACCGACCCCACCCCCAGGACACGCTGAGAATGCAATTCAGACTGGGCCTGGTGGCATGCGCCTGTAATCCAAGCTCTTGATGGGCTGTAAACAGGCAGATCACTATGAGTCCGATCTAGTAGTGAGACCCTGAACACCCTGCAGACCCTCCCCTAAAATACAAAGAAAAGAAAAAAAAGAGAATATACAAAACTATATAAAATTAATGGACATAATACCTTTATTATATTTATTTATATTTATTTTATTTATTATATTTTCTTAATGAACTTGTGTATCACTGTTAAAATTTTCTCTTAAAATATTTGACAGATGCAATCACTGAAACAGTCTCAGCTTATATTTATCACTTCAATTAATTAATTAATTAATTAATTTTTTTCTGTATTTTAGGGAAGGGTCTACAGGGTGTGCAGGCTCTTGCTACTACATTGGATTCATATGGATTCTCCTGCTTACAGCCTCCCAAGTGTTGGGATTACAGGCATTCACCACCATTCCTAGTCTCAATTATCATCTCAGCGCACCCCAGATCGGGGTCAGCATGGCATGCTCAGGGCTCGAAACCTGAGCCCTTTGAGCCTGACTGCAGGTGCTTTACTCTGCTGAGCTCTTTGTCCAGCCCTCAGTTTATACTTTATATTGTTGGTGCTTTCAAATAATGAATCAATTCATTTTGTCCTTATGGAAATGCAGATTTCATTTTCTATAGTGTGAGTTGTATTTTCTACAATTTTTTTTCTTTTTTCTTTTTTCTTTTCTTTCTTCTTTTTTTTTTTTTGTGGAACTGGGGATTGAACTGAGGCCCCTGTGCTTGCCAGGGAAGCACATATTCTACTGAGCCATCTCCCCAACCCCTTTCTACAATTTTTGTATTTATCAATGTTGGTAAATTCTCTAGAATGAAATGGTTCATAATATTCTCTTACCTTTTTAACTGCAACATTTACAGTGATAAACATTCATTCCTACAATTATCACTTTGTATGCTTTTCTTTATTATATTACCTAAAAGTTAGCAAATTTTTCTAGGATACAGTTTTGGGTTTGTTTACTTTTTATGTTTTTGTTTCAAGTTTTATTGAAAAATTTTGTTTGCTATTATTCTCCTGTTTTCTCTCATTTTCTTAGATTCAAACATTGAATCTTGGGTAATTTTTAAATTTTTGTATTTTATACATCAAGTATATAAAGGGGCAAATTTTTCCTCTAAGCAGTGTTTTAGGTGTATCATATATTTTATACATGTTGTATTTTAATGTCATGATTTTAAATGTTTTCTGCATTTCTTTGTGATTTTTCTTTTAGCTGTCGATTATTTAGAAATATTTTGCTTAAAACAAAATAAAATGTTGATCAGTTCATCAAAATAAAGAAACTTTTGCTCATCCAAGACAAATAATAGTCAAGCTGCAGAAATAGAAAATATTGTCAAAATCTATGCCTTTTAAAAATGATATGCAGGTTATAGATAGAACACTTGCATCTCAATTATAAAGACAAAAAGGCTAATAAAAATGAGTAAAATATTTTAACAGTTTTAAATAAAACACCTACAATTGGCTAAGAAGCAAGCAAAACATTAATTTTTTTTTTTTGGCAGAACGGGGTATTGAACTCAGGGCCTTGTGCTTGGCAGGGAAGCACTTATTCTACTGAGCCATCTCTCTAGGCCCCATTAATATAATTTTCATTAGGGAAATTCAAAGTAATAATGAAAATGTTAGACACACACACACACACACACACACACACACACAAAGCTATTTGAAAGCAAAATGACTAAATATTAGTGAGGTTGTGAATAATTAAAATATTCATATTGTGGAGGGGGATATAAAATGCTAACATGACACTGACATTTTCTTAGAAAATGTAACATAGATTTGCCTAAAGCCAGAACAACTTCACTGTTAGTTATTTTTTAAACTAAGATAATCATGTTTGCTATTCATATAAAGAATCTAATAAACTGAGAGCCAAGTTTAAATAATCAAAGGAAATCTCACTTCAGTAAAGTGGAGTGAATAAGTGCCTAAATACAAACATAAACTGTAAAAACATAATTATGAAGAAAATAATAGAACCAAAGAGTACATAGTGTTAAGATCCTATTCATACATTGTTATAGTACTGACAGAACTCTACATGTTGTTTTCCTTAAGGAGAAGTAGGCATAGAAAGAGACTGAGATGGGAATAAGAAAAGTTTCTTGGGTGATGTTAGTGTACACTCCTTTGATAGAGTATTTTTTAAAGCAGTCAACTTTTTAATGGCTATTAAATACGAAACAAAACTTACTTATACGTCACAGAAACTCTAGCATACCAAATATAAGGCTTCTGATACAATGTTTTAACTTCTTTGTAGCTTATATAGTGCTCACTTTCCAGGTGAAATTTTATTGAAAACAGCAAATACATAAAACAGATAAAATTGGCAGTCATCTTTCTGAAGTAGAATAGGGATACTGAGGGATAATTCCCTTGTCTTTCTGCTTTATCCTTGGGTCACCTCCACCTAACTTTAGATCTTCATGGGGCAGAGTTTTAAAACACTGTTCTAATACCGATATATTTTTATCATTTTATTTTATTTTATTTTATTTTATTTTATTTTTATTTTATTTTATTTTATTTTATTTTATTTTATTTTATTTTATTTTATTTTTAGGAGTAAAACGGAAGCAAAACCAAAACGAAAAACAAACAAACAAACCAGAAACATGGCAATATACAATAAAGTGTATGTTACAGATTTTCAAAATAGGAATAGCTAATTACCAATGTTTGTCATATTATCTAATTTTATCATCAAATCTTTTGGTCAGATTAACAGATACAGTTATACAAGATTGGGGAAATAATTCAATATTGGTGATTGCTTTAAAGAAATCTCATTTTCCTTGTCTTTTTCATTTTAATTTATTTTAAAGAGAGTATACTAATTGATAAGGCATTAGGAATGATACACATTTAGAAGACCAACATGAAAGGCATTCAAACATGGGATTTGTGTTACATATTGCAGTCCTTGATGTAGTTGCTCAGATCATAGATATCAGCATACAGAAGTAGTCAAGGTGAAAATTCTATACATTAACTGCTATTTTCAGAAACACTGATGGAAATTATGAGTACAATCATCTCAGCCATCCTGTATATATACTTGCATGTTTTTCCCTCCTTTGATTTTTCCTATATTTTCTCCTTTATTTCATCTTCATTACCTAATCCTTAAATTCAGTTTCTTTCCACTTCACTGTATCTATTATACCTTTCATGTTTATTTATTATTTCAGGTTCTTAAACTAGGGAGATAATATAATATTTACACATGTGGGTCTGGTTTATTTCACTTACAAGTATAGCCTCTAGTTGCATCCACTTACCTATAAAGAATTATAGTTTTTCTTTCTTTATTTCTGAGTAGTACTGCATTGTATAAAATACCACATTTTTTCATCCATTCCTCAAGAGATGGGCATTTTGCTTGTTTCCAAGATATGCCTATAACAAATTGTGCTGCTATAAATGTGGTACATATATATCACTATGGCATAATGTTTTCAATACTTTTGGAAAAGTACCCACAAGTGGAATAATAGGATTTAATGGGATTGGCAGTCCTAGTTTTTTAAGGAGTCTGTACATTGATTCCCACAGTGGTCATACCAGTCTACATAAAGGGTTCCATTTCCCAACAACTCCTCCAGCATTTGTTATTAGTTGATTTCTGTATGATAACCATTGTTTCTAGTGTGAAATTCTATCTCAATGTTGTTTTAATTTGCAATTATTGAATGGCCAGTGTCATGGAACTCTTTTTCATGTATTTATTTGTCATTTGTATTTCTTGTTCTGAGAAATGTGTATTCATGTCAGATGCCCTTTTTTGCATTGGGCGCTGATTTTTTTTTTTTTTTACTTCTTTATATAATTTAGATAGAAGTCCTTTGTCTCAATGATTCCTAGTTATGATTTTTTCCCAATTTTATGGTTGTCTTTTCACTCTGTTGATGATTTCTTTTGACATGTAGAAACTTCTCAATATGATGATATCCCAACTGTTGATTCTTTGCAGTATTTCCCATAGAGGTTGGTTTTTGTTCATGAAGGTTCTGCCTATTCTGACGTTTTCAACATTTCCACCTACTTTGTCTTCAAGAAGATTTAGTGTTTCTGTTTTAATATTTAGATCTTTAATCCATTTTGACTTCAGTTTAGTGTATAGCAATAGACCCAGGTCTAGTTTTCATTTTCGGCATATGGAGAGACAGTTTTTCCAGCATCATTTGTTAAAGATGCTATCTTTCTTACAGTGAACATATTTTGGCCTTTGTCAAAGATAAGATGGCTAAGTGTGTTTGTAGCGGTATTTACATCATCTAATCTGTTCACTGATCCTCCAGTCTTTTTTTTTTTTTTTTTTGCCAGTACAGTGCTGAGCTTATCATAGTAGCTTTGGCTTTGGAGTATAATTTCAAGTTAGGCATTGTAATGTTTCCTGCCTTGCCTTTGTTGCCCAGGATTGCCTTTGCTATTCTAGGTCTTTCTGGTTCCAAATAAATTGTAAGAATATTTTCTATAGATCTGGAAGATATGTTGATGTTATTTTGATAGGGATTGCATTAAATCTGTATAAAGTTTTTGAGAATATGGCCACTTTCACAATGTTTCTTCTTCCTATCCAGGAGCATAGAATCTCTCCATTTTCTGAAATTGTCAGCAAACTCTTTTTTTGAGGGTTGTAATTTTCATTGTATAGATTTTTTTACTTCCTTTGTTAGATAAATTGCTAAGTATTTCATTTTTTGGATGCTATTTTCCTTTTTGTTAAAGGTATTGTTTGTCTAATTTTTCTCTCAGGGAATTTGATGTCTTTCTGGAGGAATACTATTGATTTTTGGATATTGACTTTGTAAGCTGCTGTGATACTGAATTTGCTTATTAATTCTAGAAGTTTCTTGTGAAGTTTTTTGGGTCTTCAAAGTAGAGTATTATGTTATATGCAAATAATGATAGTTTAACATCTTTACCTATTCTTATTCCTTTTATTTTCTCTCCTGTCTAATGACTCTAGCTAATGATTCCAGACTATATTGAATAGGAGTGGTGATAGTGAACATCCTTGTCTTATACCTCATTTGAGAGTAAAAGCTTTGTTTCTCTCCATTTAGAATTGTGCGTGTGGTTTATTGTTATGTTTTGGTTTTGTTTTTTGGAACTGGGGATTGAACTCAGGCCCTTTCACTTGCCAGGCAAGCACTTATTGTACTGAGCTATCTCCCCAGCCCCAAGAATTATGTTGTCTGTTGGTTATTCATAGATGGATTTTATCAGATTGTGGTATAGATCATGTAGAAATTTTTGATTATAAACATTATTGTAATTGCAAAAACTCAACAATTGTACACCTACAATTTGTCCTTTTTATATGCTTTTTATTTGTAAAGCATATTATTATGAACAGAAAATGATTAACATTAATTATATAGAGCCTGGTCATGGTGACATACGCCTATAATCCCTGTGCTGGGGAGGCTGAAAACAATAGGATCACTATGAGTTCAAGCTGCATAGTGAGACTCTGTACCAAATACATAAAATGAAAAATAAAAGCCTATAGTATTAATGATACAAATTTTGATGCATAAATATGAGACTGCATATATTCAAATTTTACTTTTAAAATAATTGAAAGTAAGATGGATTGACTGATGGACTGAGGACTATGTGGATATATAGAAGTATAAATCAAGTATGTATAGTAAAGTGTTAGTTGTAGAAATGAGGTGGTGCTAATATATTCATTACAAAATTTTCTTGAAATTTGTTATATGGAATTTTTCTTCAAAAACTTTCTAGCAAAATCACTATGTATGAAATGCTTCTCTTCAAGACAGATGTCAATTTGAATAGTTGGATTTTCATCTAGAAATACTAAATGTCTTAAACCATGCCAAAATTTGTCTCTTCCTTGGAAATTTTTCTTCATTAAGTTTATGTATAACACATGTAAATTCAAGATAATTGGCCTCCAATTTATATCTTTGCAAAAATAAATTTAAGCTTCATATTTCCAATTCTTCCTTCAGACACCACTGAGTGCACTTTATAGTCTCTGACACAGTTCCACACTACTTTCTTGGAACATGTTTTTGCCTGGTGTAAGTGCCACACAATGCCAAGTTTTCAAATTGGCTGGTACATTTTTTCTCATGCCTGTGTAAGATCCTTTTCTATGTAAATGGGAAGGTGCAAATACTTACATGCAGTCTACTGTCTCTTTCGTGATTTCAGGGCATAGGAAAAATGTTGTCAGACCTAAATAATGGTATTGTTTTCTCTCATAATATATAGATTTAAAGTTTTCATATTTTGTTTTACTGTTTGCACGTCTTGTTTTGAAATGTCTTCTTCAATATGTGACTTAAAAATCCTTATTTTAATTATTTTAATTAATGTTCATTGCAGTTTTAATCATATTTTTCTTCTGAATTTTTTTCTTCTGAATTTTACCAAATGGGTAAATATGTAATAAGGTAAAATTAAGCATAATTAAGTATAAAGATCATATAGATAGGAATGTAGTCCTATTTAAATTACAAGAACTAATTTGAAAATATTTTCTGTAACAGCTATTTTTTACCTCAGAAAGATATGTGCAGAGGCATTTTCAAATCATATAACATCACAATCTTACAGTAGGACTTAATTTTTAAAGGGAATTTATCACTTGTAAAGTTTTACAACAATAGGCTTTAAAATTTTTCCCCAAACAGCTAATCAATTGTCCAAACAAAGTTGGAACAACTGAATACTCCATCTTTCTTTGAATGACCAGTCATTCCTTATGTAGTTGCATTATATTTTGTCTCTGTAATTCTTGTTCTGGTTTCTTGGTTCCATTATTGATTTTGAAGTCTTAGTGAAGTGATATGTAGTAGCTGAGTCTGAACTCATTGTTTCCCATTGTATCCTGTATATTATCCTATGGATTTTTACAGATAACCTTAGACTTATTTAGTAATGACTGAAACAAAATGAAAATCTTCCTAATATTTTAATTGGCTCCTATTAAAATTAAAAATTAAATGACACTAGGCATGGTGAGTAATGATTTTAATCCTGGCACTAAAGAAGATAACTGTGAGTTCAAGGCCAGTGTGAACTACATAGCAATACCACATCTTAAAATCACCAAAGAAAAAATAAATTTATAAATTTTAAATCTTTTCGTACTGGGGATTGACCTCAGTGTCGTGTATTTGACAGGCAGATGCTTATGCCACTGAGTTATCTCCCCATAAATTGTAAATGTTTAGAATAGAATATTCTCTTAGTCAATATAAACAGCCTTTATAGGCTTTACCTTTTATAGGTAAAGCAGTAGAGTGTTACAATTTATCTTATAACTCATGGAATAGTTTTTGTTAATGATGGAAAAAATAGTGTACCATTTTACTTAGTTCCATCCACACAATATGTGAACTCTGATTTTCACATCTCAGCAATACTTGATTTTTCATTTTTGCAGTAGGCAATGGTTATATTTACTTCAGGGAGTTGTTACATGTATGTAATACAAATTAGTTCATTTTCATTTCCCACTCTTCCAATCTCTTGCTGCTCTTTCTACTTCCAAAAGCTTTATTTCCATTTCCTTTTCTTACCATTCTCCTCTCCCTTCACATTTGAAAAAGTTCCACCTACTCTTTATTAACTGTTTATTTTAGTTTCTTTTACAATTGCTTTTTATTTCAGTGACATGAGTATGAAGTAGCACCACACCGTGGTTTTATTTCTAATACTGAAATTACTAATAATTTTGAATTATGTTATACACACTATTCTATTCTCTGTTGCTGTAGCAAATTATGTGAGTCTGCTTAACTTTAGAGAAGTTTATTTAGTTTACAGGTCTCGACATTCAAGAACGTCAAGCTCAGTTCTGTTATGGCTCTTGTTTGAAATTGTATCACAATAATAAGAGCCACGTTAGAAAGATAGATAAAGCCAGAGACCAGCGAGGGACTAGACTTACTCATTATCTCACAGAAAGTAACTGCTGCATAATATGAACAATGATCTCTTCCAAGAGTGATATTTCTGTGATCTAATAACTTCCATTAGGCCCATCTTTTTGTTTATTAAACTGCTAGTTTCTCATATAAGGATTAATTGCCATTTTTCTTGCCAAAGAATTGAGTTTATTTTATTCATGGTAGAGTAATACTACAATGTGTGTAAATACCATATTTTCTTTATTCATCTGTTGATGTGCCTATGTGCTGCATCTATGGATATGCATGGTACTGCCACAAATATAGGTATGTATGTATATCTAAAACTGTTTTCAATTCTATAAGGGGAATATTTAGGTAAAACGATTTTGTTTTTGTTTTGGAATTTTTATGTTATTTTTATTTTATTTTTTCCATAATTTTATTGAGAAATAAATAGCAATGAGACATTTTCAAATCAAATTTGTAGGACAGTTCCAATAATTAACACATTGCATACTGCCTTCCTAATGGTTATTTGCTGTACAAGATGCAGACATGATATCCTACTTACAAACACTATTAGACAAAATCCCTCTATTCCTTGAATGAAGAGAATGTAGCTATATAACTAGCCTAACCATTTTCAACACACAGATGCAAAATGGTCATTCATCTATATCCCCTTTTTTTGTTTAGTTCAATCATTTAAATATTATAGGTGTTTGAACTCAGCAACATATTCCAAAATAGTACAGTAGTCCATAACATTATTGGATCTACCACTTGACTGGCAATGTCAGGAGTTGTTGACCTGAGTCCCCTACAGCTCAGCAAAACAACATGGCTTTACTTCTTGTACTTCATTTTTATAGTTTTATGCTGGATGGGTAAGACCCAGATAAAGCAAGACCTATGTAACAAGAATTGTAGCTTTGGGATCTGATAAGGTCAGTCAAATCCCATCAGGATGTATCCTGAGACCCTGTACCTCAGACTGTAAATCCTTTGTCAGTGTCAGCCATGTGGATGAATCACAGCCATTGTTTTGCTTATTTGCTCTCTATGAAAGCCTGAGAGAATGTTTTCTCTCCATGTGACTCTCCTTAGGCACACTCTAAATCATTGATCACTTTCCTCTTTGACCCCATAACCTCCTTGATCAGAAAATATGGGACACAACTGAGTTACATGGTGTCACAGTACAAGTTCTCATATATCCTGAGTCTTAATTGACTTTGGATGGCTAGGGCCAAAATGTTGGTTTTCCTTGCTGCCATCCTTTTGCTCTAATTTTTCATCTACAAACTTAGCTTGTTAACCCTCCAGAAGAGAATCTTATTGTTATCACCATAGAACTAGACTGTTGAGCGTAGCCTTACTATCTGCCTGAATGTGAAACATCTTATGCATTAAATAGAGAAGGTACTTTTCATCAAGTATTGCTATGTTAAACTTTAAATCACTGTAGAATATGACAAAAAATTTAAAAATAAAAATATATTTAAAAAATAAGAATTAAAAATGATATATATTTATACATAAGTCCAGAAATCTAACCATATACAGCATTGTTTCAGCACAGACCCGCAAGACTCCTTTTCCTGTCTCCTGCCTTCATTCACCAACCCCTTCTTTTTGAACAGTCATCTACCTGCGCGATAGCACACCAGCACCTGGCATGTAATGACAAGCAGCATGTATTAAGAAGACCAGAATAACAGGCATTCCAAGCAGGAACCTACTATTACAAATTGCCATCTTCAGTGCAATTGCTTAGTTCACAGGTGTCACTATATATAGTTAGTCAGGGTGAGAATACTTCCAAATAACTGCTAGATTTGAAGATCTTCTGAAGATTCTCAGGAACATTGCCTTACCCATCTTGTACATATAAATGTATGGCTTGGCTCTGTCGTGTTTTCTGGCTGTTCACCTTCCTCTATCTTCATTTTCTAGTCCTCAAATTCTTGTTTTCCTTTTAATTGTATTATGCATTTCTATTTGTATTTTATCTTTTGAGTTGTTATACTAGGGAAACTATATAATATTTATACGTGTTTCTGTTTTACTTCACATATGAGTATATCTTCAAGTGACATCCACTTAAATATAAAGGATTTGAGTTTAACATTCTTTATAGCTGAGTAATACTCCATTGTGCAAAAATAGCACATCTTTTCCATCCATTCCTCAGATGACAGGCATCTTGGTTGTTTCCAAGATTTGGGTATCACAAATTGTGTTGCTATAAACATAGGCACACATATATCCCTGTGACATGATGTTTGCAGATCTTCCAGGAAAATTCGCAGTAGAGGATTAGCTGGTTAAAATAGGATTTCCAGTCCTAGTTTTCTAAGGAGTCTCCACACGGAGTTCCAAAACAGTTGCACCAGTCTCCATTTGCACCAGCATTGGAGAAGGGTTCCATTTTCCCCACAGCCTCTCCAACATTTATTGTTGGTTGAATTCTTTATGATAGCCATTCTTTCATTGGTGAGATGTTATCTCACTGTTGTTTTAATTTGCATTTCATGGATGGCTAGTGATGTGGAGCCTTTTTCATATATTTATTCTCTTCTTTAATTTCATCCTATGAGAAGTGTGTGTTCATCTCGGATTCCCATTTCTGGATTGGGNCTTTAAATTTTGGGGCCCTAGTGTGTTTTAGTTCTTATAATTTCTGGAGAGCAGACCTTTGTCTGAGTACTTATTTCTCAATGATTTTCCCTATTTGTGGGTTGTCTTTTCCCTTTTCAGGCAATTTCTTTTGATGCTCAAAACTTCTCAATAAGAGGAGGTTCCAGTAGTTATTTCTTTTAAGTGTTTCCTGTGTGATTTGATTTTTGTTCATGAGCCCTTTGCCTATCCCTTTTTCTTCGACTTTTTTCTAACTTTTCTTTCAGGAGATTTAGTGTTTTTGTTTTAATATTTAGATCTTTAGTCTATTTTTAATTTAGCTTAGTGGATGGTGATAGAAATGGGTCAAGTTTTAGTTTTCAGCATGTAGAGAGCCAATTTTTCCAGCACCATTTGTTAAAGAGGCTATCTTTCTTCCACTGAGTATTTCTGGCTCCTTTGTCAAACATAAGATGGATGAGTGCGTTTTTATGGGCTTCAGCATCTTCTAATCTATCCCATTGATTTCAAGTATATTTTATTGCCAGTAACATGATGATTTCATTACAGTAGCCTTGTAGTATAATTTCAAGTCAGGATTTGTAGTGCCTTCTGCCTTATCTATATTGCCCAGGAATACCTTTGATATTCTAGCTCTTTTCTGGTTCCAAATACATTTTAGGAATGATTTCTATAGGTCTGTGAGATATGTTGTTGGGAGTTTGATAGGGATTGCATAAATTCTGTACAGCAATGTGGGGAGTATGGCCATCTTCACGAAGTTGGTTCTTCCTATCCAGGAGCATGGAATAACTGTCAATTTTATGAAATCTTCTATGAAAACTTTTAAAGAGTACAGTAATTATCCTTGACTTTTTTAGTTAGATTAATTCCAAGGTATTTCATTTTCTTCGGTGCTATTGTAAAAGGT
>NDGM011087843.1:0-16175 GCA_002564305.1 Octomys mimax
GAGCAGAGGAGGAGCAGCAGCTGCGGCGTCCATCAAGCCTCTCTCTTCCTTCTACGCTGACTGTGAAGACCAGCGCAGATCGGAGCTCCTCCAAAGTGGCACGGCTGCAAAGATCAAGCTCCTCCAAAGACTGGGACTTCTCCCCAGAAGTGGGGCAGGAGGTCGGGCAGGGTGGCAGGAAGCCTTTCTCAATTCCTGGGCCTTACCCACCTGCAGGGCTCGGCCCCCACGCTGAGAGCTGGAACTGATTCAGCCACGTTGACACAATGTATCAACTAACACACCAAGAAATTTCTTCCTTAGGAAGTGTCTGATGCTAGGAGATGAATTTTTATACAGAAATTTAAACTTGATTTTTACCTTGCAGTTCTAATCGGTACCGATGATACACAAAATTCTTCTCCTAAATAGTACATTTTCTGTGTGACTTTTAAATTGTAATTTTTTTCACTTTGGGAAAAATTATTTTTGCTGCCTAAATTAAAGCAAAAAGAATCCATCTACTAGAGTATTAGAAAATATGGCAACATCAGACTATTAGACAATTGTTAGAGTCCTGATGAACAACTCCTTTTACTTAATAAATGACTATTAATAAAACCAGCTAAGTGGTAGCTATTGACAACACTCTGTGGATCGCACAAGGAAACAAAGAGGAAGTAAGACACCATGTTGTAGTTTACATAAAGGAAGTAAGTGCACGATAAGTAATAAACTTGTTATCTATGGTTTGGGGTATCGCTTCTTTGTAATCTGCATTTCTCAGACGGAATTGTCAAGTTCCAAATTATGGCAGAACATTTAGACAGAGATGTCTTTTTTATGTTCTGAGGTACTTTCTAAATTTAGATGCAATAGCTTTTTTAAAAAAATACTGGAAATATTACCATTTAATTTATTTAGTATTAAGATCTTCACACTTGAGACAGATGATACTTCAAAAACTGTGTATGCGTGCCTGGGGCTCAGGCCAGAAATCTCGCAAAAATTAATGTTAAATAATTTAAAAACCAAAAATCATCCACCGATTAGAGACTCCGGCTAATAGTTCTGTACATCTTATTACTCCTGACAGACAGATCACTACCATGTTTGCCTGTTGTAGCTGAAGAGTAACCATAGGCCCTCGCCAGCCATCTCTATGATGCTTACTAACATTTGCTGAATTTTTCTTACTAAAGTTACACCAATTGAATGCTAACAACTTACTTTTGGTCAAAAGTGTGTTTTTTTCTCCTTTCTCTTTATGGCAGCAACAAAGATTATGAAGAAATTAAGGAAAATAATACTGTAATTTGGCTTCCTGAAGCCCGAGGTTTGGTGCTTCTCTGTGATGTGCTTGGGGCTGGCAAAATAAACAGTGCATGAGTGTAAGGACGCAGTTTTAGGAAGAACAGTTGCTTAGAAAGTCAGGGAGGAAAAGAAGCTGTGGTAGATGATTTTGAATGGAGGATAGTTGCTTAAGATTTAGTTAGAGGTAGAGGAAGGTGGACAAATCAGGCGTAGAAATAGGACATAGTTCTAAGTGATAGCAAGATTGAAAATTCATTGAGATTAAAAACAATAAGGCCAAATGTCTGAGGTAGAGACAGAATGGGAAGGAAAGAAGGGAGGCCATCTCTTGCTATCTCTTTGTCTGAAGTCCATGCTGTCTCCTGAGTAGCAGGAACACTCCTGCTTACCCTTCAATGTTCAGCTTAAATCAAATAGTGTCACTTTCTGTTCCAAGCCTCCAAGAGAAATAACTAACTCTTTGTCTTTTCACTGCACTTGGAACAAACTATGTTTCTGAATGCTAGAAAGTCTTAGCCTTATTAGTTTATTTGTCTATGTTGTTTAGGGTGCTCTAAAGGCACACAGTGAAAATAAGGACAGAACCCAAAAGACATACCTGCGCTCTGGAGCGCTCCATCAAGGGTGCCATCTTCCTTTCCCATCTGCTTTTGCTCCACCCAAGTTCCAAGTCTACTGGTTGGTGCTGCCCACAGTAGGGTAGGTGTTTCTGCCTCAGTTTTCTGACCTACATGTCAATCATCTCCAGAAATGCCCAAGGACACACCCAGAAGCGCGCTTCACCAATCTGCTAAGAGTCTCTTAATTCAGGAAATTGAAATATCATGGTTAGTCTGCATACCATCCCTCCCTCACAATCACAGGAAAGATATCTCATCTATCTCTACATTTTCAGTTCCAGAAAAACAATGTCTGATACACGCTAGCTGTTAAAGAAAATCTTGTATTTCTTCAGGAAAGATAGTGAGTGGATTTTGAAATTTCTAAGTTGTGTGGTGGGTAGTTGTAATATTTGAATGATATTAACTGGAGTACGTGTTACTTGACGGAAGTGTAGGGGATTGCTCATACATGGAAAATGGAGAGTGAGACCCAGCAGCTCCGCTAAAAGTGACCTTTATTAGTAGGCTACGTCAGAGAGCAAGGTGGTGTAATTAGTAATATAAATTTTTGGAGTCCTAGTCTTACCTTTCATAAACATTAGACACTCAACACAGATCTTCTAAACTGGGTATTACACACTTTAACATGGACTGAAGTAGACTGATGCCTCACTTCTTCCCAGGGACTTTTCCCCAATAATCATGCTGCATGTGGAGGACGGGATGCTCTACAGAGACCAAGGCCGAGCAAGGTGCTTAACTTTCTCCTGACGTTCACTGGTTAGGTAAGCGATACCCTGGGAAGCATGGTGAGTTGAGGCTATGCTTTCCTAAGGACAGGGAATTCCTATCACTTCTTGGAGATGGTCTTAGCAAAGCACTTAGATATGCTTTGGATGCACAGCCAGGCTATGGAAGGTCAGCATTCTGTTTTAACTCTGAAATGTAAGGTGCATTCCTGTGCTTATGTTAAACTCATTCTTTGTCTTGGTCTACTAGATATGTCATGTAGTTTAGGACATTTCTATCCCAAACATCTGCAGACCAAAAACATCTGTGTCCTGTAGTAGCTTGTAAAATAATACAGAAAATTGGGCCCTATTCCAAATGTACCAATGGGTATGCATATTAAAATTTGAGAGCACTATTGTAGAAGGATTTCTCAAATGGAGGCGTGTAGGCGTGTGAATATTCTAGGTGTGTGAATTCAGCAAAATAGTCCAACATAGTCCAGTAGTCCATAATAGTAGTGGGTTATCTATAGGACTGGCAATATCAGAAGTTGTTGACTTGAGACTTTAAATAGGTTTGACCTAAACTCATTTCCATACTTAGTGGTACAGTTGGGCCCTAAACAGTCTCTAAACAGATGAACTGTAAACCCCAAAAGCACACCCTCCTAACCAGATGGATGGCTTTTTAAGGTTCTTTTCTTTTCTCTACCTGCAAATATGACTTCATGTGTTGGGGTGGGTGGAATATTCCCAGTGACTTTCCACCTGGACTGCTGCTCAGTTGTAGAGTCACAAGGAAAGCGGATTAAGAGCTGCAAATCTAGATTCACCAGATCTATGAATTTCAGAGGCAGCAGATCCATTTCAAGTCTAGATCTACCACTACTTATCTCTCTGAAACTGAGTTACTTCTTTGGAAAACATAGCCATGTGAATACTTACATAGTTGTGAAGTTTGTATCAAAATAGGCATCTATACAGCTCTAATAGAGACCTAAGCCTTTCAGGTGAAGAATCAGACAGGTGGTTTTTTAATTGGGCTGCAGATGGCTCCTGAAGACTGAGTCTCTGGAGGCCCAGGAGCACAAAGCGAGGTCTGGCTGCTTCTTGCCAGTGGGCCATACTGAAGAAGTGGGCTCTTCTAACTAGCTCATGATGGCAACCTTCCAGAGCTGTCTGTTTGCAAGACTGTAGGTATTTTGCTTCCATTGTGTTGTGATCAAGAGGAGCGTGATGAAGTTGATCAGCATTCTCTCCCATTATGAGCTTGTTAATTTGTCTGCTGTAATTTCCTAAGCGTTTTCTTGGAATCCATCCAGAAATTTGTAAAAGAGATCATCTTCATTTCGTACTGCTGCAGACTGGGAAACAATAACTAATTTGAGATAATAAGAACTGCAGCTTATGTAAACATACATAAATACAAAGCACACTGGAAAATGAACAGTGCTTTTAGTTCACTGACAAGTAGGCCACCCAGCCAGGCTAGGCAAGCTATCTCCAGTGGAGGCTATTCTCACGTATGGTGAGTCAAAGCTTGTAAATTTGCTACATGTGTGTTAACACTCTCGTTACATCGATGCTTGCTCTGTAAGTGTCTGACGTGTGGCGGTTCCATGGTAGGGAGTGAACTAGAGACAGAAGCTCTGTCCAGAGGAGTATGAGTGACTTCTGTCTGTAACGTTTGCTGAACGCCTGTAAGGCTTTTCCTCCTCTATACTTATTTTTTCCAGTAGTTATTTATTCACTTAAATGAAGTTATTTAAAAAGCTAAAGTCCCCATTTTGGTTAGTGATCATGAAAGCTGGCTTATTTGCATTTTATCAGCTACTGCTTTTTAGTAAATGACACATATCCACTTTATTCATGGGGAGATAAATCTCATGCATAACCCTCTCATGGAATGACTGGCAAGTGTGTTCTGTGTGCAGGAACAAACATGATGCTTTATCGTTAAAGGAGCTCGTATTTTACTTTGGTAGACTTTGGGTATTACATGCATATCATTATTATTCATTGAAAACTGGTATGTTAGGTATACATTAAAAGCTTTGTAATAGGGCTGGCCAAATAGTTCGGCGGACTAAAGCACCTGCTTAGACAGAGAACAGCTATGGGGGTCCAATTCCCAGCCTGCTGTGCCAGCCCTGTCCCAGGGATGCACTAAGACGGCAATTGAGACTGGGCATGGTGCTGCATGCCTGTAATCCCAGTGCTTGGGAGACTGTAAAGAGGAGGATCACTATGAGTTCAATTTATGCAATGAGATCCTGTAGACCCTGTAGACCCTGTACTAAATACATTTTTTTTAAAAAAAGCTTTCTAATCAAAATATATGATTAACTTAGATGTCCCAAATTTCTTGGTCATTTCGAACTATGGGAGTGTATCTTTTGACTACAAGTTTAGCATTTAGTGAAGAATAACTATGCACCATGATCTGTATACTGGAGCTGTAATGTCTGGGACAGTCACTGTCCTCACTGTATATGTGAGGACACATGATTCACATGTTCTTCCAACTTGTCTAACATTATATAACTTGTACATAGCAGCTCCGATGTTTAATCCCCACTTCTATAGATGAAATTCAATTTATTATTTTACTACCTCTGAAACATTTGGATCTGCATTTAGACATAGCTTTTAAAATAAGGTTTATAGCAGAGCTTGACAGATTTCCCAAGTACATTACTTTAAGGGGAGATACCGAATTACACAATGTAAAGAAGAAAATGGATATAGTGTATGAAACTATGGCAATATCAGATGAGGTAAATTGTTTTATTTTAATTATACATTTGCAGAAGTTGTGCAACAAGTTATGAGGCACATGCAATGTTCAAGTGCTGCTTGAGTGGTGGTTTGCATGTTATCCTTTCATGTACTAAAATTAATTGGCTTTTAAATTTTGTTAGGTAGGGTAGAAGCATCAGAGAGCTCTATTTTAATGTTAGACTCACTTTAAAGAGAATTTTATGTTCTATAAGTACATGAAATGATGTTCAAAATACATAACAAGATTCATTTTTAGAATAATGGTTTAGATATTATTTTAAACCTTCAGAAAATGTTTAAGAATAGTATAAAACACACTCATGCTATTTAGTAATATTTTCCAATTCTTAAAATTACTTTTCTTTCAATCTGAAGTTGCATTGTTTTCTTTAGAAATTTTTCTCTTTATCCCTGAATACCTAAGGACTTTGGTAGAAAGTCTTGGGTTGAAGAGTAATCTGTGATCCAGGCATTAAAATTCTTCAACGAATGTGACTGGGAGGAGTAAGGGACACATTCTGAATGGACTATTCTCTACCTGGAAATATCACTCTCTGTGATGCCAGCGGTGTCGTCCTTACTGAGCTTGGCAAGACAGAATTTCCATCAGACCAGCTACTTCTTAGGGCTTTTTCTTGGAAAATATCCTTATTGTTTAACTGATCAATCCCAACAGTGTCTTCTGGTCACAAGGGACACAACTCTTTCCTCTCTACGCATCTCCTCTATCTTTCTCTGGCCCCGTATTCTTAGACTATGGATTATCACTCCACCAGTTCCCTCAGCAGTCTTTCTCCACCGTCTTTCTGTTTCATCAACCGAAATGGTCCAATCCAATAATACATTTTCTTTTTCTTTGATTGCATATTCTGGGCACAGGAATCAACATTACTACTGTCACTTCTTGCTCCTCAGTTTCACGTCGACCTCCTCACTGCTGGGCAAGCCTGGCCAGAGCATTCCTTTCTTCAGTGGGGCTGTAAAAGTCATCCTGTCTTACAGTAACACAGACACATCTAGTGATCTGGTTCCCCTTGTGTAGCTTCAACCTCCACCCACCTGTAGAACCCTTCTCATTAAAATGTAGGCGGCTGTGCCATCATGGAGAAGTGGGTGTCTCTGTGACTTCCAGGGCCTCTGTGTCCTTTAGGGCATTCAGGCAAATACAAGGAGCCCTGGGCTTGCGAAAAAACAACCCGACTCTTGGTAGGACAGAGCATTCCATCTTTACTGAAATTCTTTTGTGCTTATTCTACCTCCTGATCTTTTTCTCACCCTAATCAGCTCCCCAGCTGTCCCAAGTGAGCGCTGCTTTAAAATCTGGCAGACACATTCTCTGGCTTTTGTACTTCAAGTTGGTGATTGATTAGCAGCCTCGAGTTTGTCACTTTCTCTGTTGCCTGGAACCTTGGTACCCAGCAGTAGACATTTTGCTTCATGGTCCTTCTGAGTACAACTTCCCCTGTGCATTTGTTTTAAAGTCCAGGAAACCCACACACACCACGCATCTCCCGCACCATGTACGCTGTTCCACTTATCCTCGTGTGAACAGGCAGACGCAGCTCCTGTGGTGTGTCAGGGATCAGTTTCACGCTCCTTGCCAGTGCTGTGGATGGCAACCTGGAATCCTCTGTGGTCTGCTCCCACTATCAACTGTGTACAGACAACTTAGCTCAAGAAGCAGAACCAAGGAATCGGTTGTAAATGATTCTGAAGGAGAATGTTTTTCTCAAAAATATAGTAAAGAATGAGAATAACCAAATGGCAAATGGGAGAAGGTGAGAAGAATAAAGTCTTGCCTTGGGGTCATGCCACAGGGTCACTGCCAAGTTTTGCCAAAGAGTCTGGCCTTTTATGTTATGTCAGTGGAAACTCTGGGCTCTGTGGAGTGGTGAGATAGCTCAGTGGACTTAAGCGCTTGCTTAGGCAAGTGCAGAGATTGGGGTTCAATCCCTGCCACTACATGCTGTGCCACCCCCACCCCAGGGTACACTTACTGGGCTACCGAGTCTGGGCATGGTGGTGCACGCCTGTAATCCCAGTACTTGGTAGGCTGAAAGCAAGAGGATCACTACAAATCCAGGCTGTGTGAGACCCTGTACTAGACACATAGAAACAAAACAAATCTCTGGCTCCTCAAACGTAAAGGCCCACTGCGCCAGTACTGCCCCGTAGAGAAGAGAGCAGTTGATAGAAGCCAAGGCCAAGGCATTCTGGGATGTGGCGGCCCATGAGCCACGGAACACTGAAGGCTGTGTTCAAAAGCATCATGTTGAGAAAGGGGGAAAAATACTCAGCTCCAACCCAACCCTTGCTGTATGGGTCCTTTAACGTTAATCCAGTTCTTACTGCATGGGTCCTTTTGGTGATCATGGGAATGCTTTCTATTTTGATTTCTGTGGTAATCAGATATAGACCAGCAATGGGAAATCTAGGAAATTCTAAGTATTTGGATACTTGCTCAGAATACAATAAAAATTTTACACATAAACTCGAAGGGAGGAATACCTAAAACCTGAGGAAAGTCCTCTTGACCTCAGATTCCACCTAAATTGTGAGGCGGCAGTTCTTTTTCTCATTTGCTTTGCCTGTGATTTGATGTCATATTTCACCCCAGATTTATTGAGCTGCTTTTTGGGCTTAAAAGATTTCATTTCCTTTCCTTCATTTAAAAAAAAAATGTATATATTCCCAGGCACGGTACTTCTCCATTTCTCAATTCTTACGCCTTCCTAACTGGCGATTAGGAAAACGTCCCCTCTCCCAGGCTTTAGTCTGGACTCCTCCGCAGCCCTCTGTATTGTCTTGCATGAAAACTGATCCCTTTGAGTAAGTCCCACTGGAACTGCTCCTTATGAGGGGAATTTACGGGGCTATAAACACATCATTTACGGTTAAGCACCCAGCCTAAACAACTTGCCCTGCTCCCCTGGGACCCACAGCTCCCCCAGAGCTAGCCTGTCAGAATCACTGAATCAAATGGGTGGGCACATAAAAGTGTCTGCACCCCACACCTTTATTTATCCCTCCCAGTGCTTCAGCGCAGGGAGGCTACGTGAATGCACCAAACTTGCTCTTCACTGACACATTTGTCTGAGGCGTTTTTGGGAGAGACTCACTGCAGTAGTATCAGAGTATGAGTTATGCTGCTGTTCTCAGAAGAAACAGTTACAAACTTGTGTGAAGAGGACAGACCTGGACTTCACACGCTATTACACTGAGTGTAAAACAACTCGGTCACAGAAGACGGCAGGAACATAGAGTGTCTTCGGGCTCAACCGTTGCGTTTCAGAACTGTTTTTTCCAGCTTTGAGGAAATATAAAATGAAAATTTTAAGCAAGACCCATAAAATAAGTAGAAGGTGTTATAAAGATAACTTAAAGTCACCTGTACTATTTTGGGAGCAATGCAGAAATTTCAACTAAGAAAAGACTTGTGAGATATCTTGAAAGCAAATGCTGAAAAAAGCTTTATATAGCACCAGCAGTTATACTGACCTCTGGCAGCTATCAATTATCACTGATGTCCGCTGTAGTTCTGATGGATGTTTAACACCAATTATTTCCAACTTAGTTTGGTTTGCAAAAGGAAATGTTCTTATGGAAATGTATTTACTGGTTGACAGCCCCTTTTGTATTTTTCCTAATTGAGAATCTGTTTTTGACATGTCTCTGCATCTCTTAGTATTGCCATTATATGAAACATGCTCCTGACCCGCCCCTTTTCTCTCTCATTTTCTTTTCCCAATCCCCACTTCAACTTCCTCAGAGAAAGAGAAATTGGAAAGGAATAAGAAGAAACTAAAGTCTTCCTTTTTCTTTTTCATTTTTGGGAGATCGTTAACAGTTTCTACCTGGATGCTCAATGATTATGACTGAAATGAGATTATTGCCTTGGAAGCACAGCTAGACTTAAGAGAACCATCAGCAATAACTCCCAGGGTGCTCAGCGCTTTATTTCATTACACATGTGAGTTTGAAGTAAGTATGATTGACAGCCTGATGACTAACAAACAGTGTCAAATAACCTTTCCCAGGAGGGGGAGTTTAGAGTTCTAAACACAGTGTCATGGTGCATCTGGAGTCCCCAGTGCTGTTGTGGTGCCACTGAAGGACACTTTGTTGCCAGCATTTTCACTTGGACACAGGTGAAGATTAAGCTCTTCCCTGCTGTGTGGCATGGGTTGCCCTATGTGGGAAGGAGGGATCAGGTTTTTACAGTTCCACGCTGCCCAGGTATTGGGCATGTGCAAATGCTAGGCAAGAAGAAGGAATCTGATAAAGCAGCTCTCTTCTGCTGAGCAAAATTCCCAGAGGGCAACTGATCTCTCCAGGGCCAACAAGACTGACCAGGGTCTGTTGCTGGTTACCATAGCAGCCCCAGTGATTGACCCCCTCTAATTTACACATGGACCACTGAAAGCCTGCATGCTCAATGCCTGCTGGGATGAAGGGAAACGGGGATGTTATTCATCAATACTGGTCACATGACTTTAACTTAGCCACAAGGGTGGCTGGGAAAAAGAGAAGAACACATCTGTGTATTGAATATTGACTTACCACTTAATTTGCCAGATGATAATTTTTCCCAGGAAGAACTTGTTTTCACCAAAATATGTATTCATTATAATATGGAATGTTCTTCCAATTCTGAGACCTAGCCCATTTATTTGCATTTTCTCTATACTAGGTTTGTTATATGCAGAGGAAATGAGTGTTTTATACATTTCTTCTCTCTTACTGATTCAGAGGAATGATTTCTACCATCTGGAACTGAAGAAAAAAAGAAATAGTTTTCCTTCAGAAATTACCACTTATGCCAAGATCTAAGTCATCAGTATCATCTAACAGTGAATTTATAGACTATGGGGGCAATTTTTGATAAGACACTGTTATGTGTCTAGTTGTCCCCCCACAACCTCATGCAGTCATGGGGCAGACTCTAGGTTGTGACTAATTCATGATCCAATGCTGGGATTATGAGTGTAAGTGCTGTTGAGATTATGGTGTGAGTGCGACACCCACCCTCGGGCAGACAGCTTGAATGCAGTACAAGGAAGGGGGAGAGGCCTGCTCTCTGCCTCTGCTGCCGACTTTGTTGCTGCTGCTCCTCCCTTTTGCTCTTGCTGTTTTGCTGTTTTCCACCACCCTGAATGGCTGTGCTCTGCCATGCACCAGCCTGCCTTGGAGCCAGCTGAGAATGGGCTGAATAAACCTCTTCTTTCTTAATTTTGGGGGCCAGGCATTTTGTTCCAGGAATGAGAGAAAAGTAACTGAGACAGAATTAGTTCTAGCTGCAATGTGGAAGTTTATTTTTCTCTCTTGGAACAGTTCATAAACAGAAGGCTACTGGTGAGGCAGCCCAGCCCCGTGAAACCCAGAGCCCTAGTCCCCTAGCCCTTGCTCCTCAATCCTTGAATGTCACCCGTTCTGGAATCTTCTAACATGGCTCCCTACCAAGTCCAAGTTTGAAACGGAAAATTAGGAGGAGGAGGAAACACTTATCCTTCTTTTTTCTCTTCAAGATATGCAAGGAAGTTGCTTGTGTCATTTCCTTTCACACCTCATTGGACAAAACGGAATCCTCGAACCACAACCAGCTTAGCCTAGAATTTATTTATTTATTTTTGTTGGCTTTTTAAAAGTGCACGTGCTGTTTAATGACAGGTGATTCCAAATCAGCAACAGGATGGCTACAATGGGATTCCTTACTTTCAGATCAGCTACTACATTTGAAAATTAGATGAGAGTGGCTACCCAGGAGGCCTTTGGGTGACTTCCCTCACAAGTCCCTCACCACTTCTGGCAGGAAACTCCCTAGCCTGTGCCTTGCCACCCCCAGACACAAAGGTAGTGACAGTATCAACTAGGTGTTGGTATGGTCATTTGTAAGAAAGAAAAAGCACAAGGCCATGGGCAAGATCAGTGTTGCTGGTGACAGTGGCAGGGACAGCAGAGGGCCTGGCTGTCAGCCACACCCTGTCCCCTACCCTCTGCCCCATGGCTCATCCCTACTCCAAAATTGTGGAAGGACACCAAGAAAGTGACCTTCATGGGCTTGCTGGTCTAGGCTACCTCAACATAATTGGGAGACAAGAAAGCAGGCCTAGGCCAGGGCTGTGTCACAGTGATGGTGGCCCAGCATACTGGATGGCCTCCAGCACAGCCCTGATGTCATAATTCTTGGTCTGCAGGAGCCCTGTGAGCCAGCAACAGACAGTGTCTGTGACAGGGACTCGATCAGGCATGGGTCAGCCTCCTTGCCTGGTGGGAGATGTGGGTACAAGGTTGCCTCCAGCCCTGTGGGGCCCTCCTGAGCAGGGCTCAGAGAACTTGGCCCTTCTGACACTGGCATCTGGAGAGACTGCAGCTCCCCTGTGGATGGGTCCACTTCCTTTGAGGACAGGTGACTCCAGCCCTCATCTCCACCCGAACAACTGTCTGATTCCATCTGTTCCTCCACTTGCCCAGGGGACTCCAGAGCATTAGTCTTCACCTACTGTGCCAGAGACTGTGTGGCAACCATCACCGGTAGGTTTTCAGGGTTCAGAGAGCAGCTGCCGGGCTGGAAGCTGATTCCAAGGCAAGGTTGGAGCGGGAGTCCCTTGCTAGTGCAGGACGAGGGCCCCCGGTACCTGGAGGGCCTTATCTCCCAGCTACCACACCAGCCGTGTCGTGCTTCAGCTTCCGGAACAGGCGGCAGAAAGGCAAGCCCTCAGCAGTGTCCCAGGAGACTGGCAAACGCGATCTTGCTGTGCTCGCTGTGGATGCCTTTTCCCTCGCACACGGAGCACAGGTTGTAGTTCGGACACACGCTGCACTCGTAGCGGGTTCCCACCACAGGCCCATCACAGCCATCGCAGATCACTGGGGTGTAACACGGGGCGCAGCACTCCCTGGGCACAGTGGGGGCGGTGCTCCCTCCGGTACTCCTTCTTCTCTGCAATGTAGACGTGGAAGATGCCATCCTTCACGTAGGACAAAGCCATGGTCAGCTCCTCATCACTGGAAAAGGCAAGTCCCCGCCTTCATGGCGGTAGTGCTCCTGGAGGCCGCCGGGTCGTAGCAGGGAACGGGGTGGCCACCGGCACATCAGCGGCTCGCAGGGCCCGGGGACTGCCGCCAGCACCTCAGGCCCCGCCTGTGACTGCGGGATGAAGCATAAGCTGAAGTGGCGGATGTCGCGCGCCGCCTCCTCCTTTCCCAGAAGACAGGCCTTCACATGAGCAATGAATGCCATAACAACTGCAAGAGCGCTGAGCACGGCGGCACCCTAGAATCCTTTTGAATTGGCTGTGGAGGCAAGGAGAGGAGAGCGAGTGGCGCGGGCCAGGCGTTTTCTCAGCACAGGTGCGTGGAACCTCTGTGTTAGCACCAGGTGGGCCCCTTGCGTACAGTCAGGCTTTATCTGGCCTTCCGCCAGAGGAAGGAAGGGCCCGCATCCCTCTCTGTCCTCAGGGTGGGACAGCAGAGAGTACTAACTTGACACGAGCAACATCAGTTTTCACACATCAGGGAGTAAAGCTGTGTTTATTAGAGGACGTATAATAAGCTTTTGGTATTTTTGTTTCAAGTTAAATTCAGAGGCACCCAAACTATAATTAGATTTTAGCAGTATTATTTTACACTTTTAGAACAGTACACAAATGTATATTATACTTAATTTAAATTGACGTCACTGTGTAACATCTATAATGTGTGGAAATGGTCCTTTTTACCTCTAGGGAGCTACAGAGACAGTAAAAACACTTTTAATGATGCACAGTGATTTTAGTGGGTGTTTATGAGTTAAATTTCTATAAAACACCTGCGTGCATCATGCGCATATGCATGTTTCCTTTAGCACACTGAGAAGGATGATCTTAGGTTAAGGTTATATTATTCAAGGTAATATTAAGAGCATTTTGATTCTTTCATTACAGAATGATATAACTTACTGACCTCGGCATCATTCAAATTGGATTCAAAATAAACAATTCTTCAGTTCATAAAGAGGCAGCTTGTTGATGTGGCCTAATGGAACCCTAACATTCAAATATAAATCTACCTTTCCCCTTTTTTTTTTTTTTTTTTNAACTGGGAAATCCGACTCAGGACCTCTCTTGCCGGGCAGGCACTGTGCTGTGGAGCTGTAGCTCTGGCTCTTTCTTCCTTACAGATACTTTTGTGCATAAGTTATTAAAGACCAAATTTTTCTTTGTAAAAACTACAAAACTTTTAAAGAAACTGCTTTTGATGATGCCTAGACCGTCCTGAAGGTCGGGTCACTGTGACCTGAGGTTGCTTCTGCTTCCCTGTGCCCTCCGCTGGGAGTTGTGGGCTGCCCCCAGGGCCCCTCCTTCCCTTCTGGGCTGGTGTCAGCTCCATCCGTCCAGCAGGGCTCTGGGTCCTTGCTCTTGTTGTGGGAAATTCACTGGAGCAGCTTGATGCCTTTAGTTGTTATCTAAATGTAAGTTTTGTTTTTTTTCAGGAATCAGAATTCCATACTTGGAAACATTCTTTTACACCAAATTCCATAGTGTCCCTTTCTATCCTTTAAAACCCTTCTGCTTTACCTTCCTAAGTCCTCACTCTACGATTTATATCTTTTAAAATTTACTTCAAAACTTCACTACTGTCCCGGAATCTTAGCTCTGAGTTCGCACTCTTGGAGCTCTTGTCCTCAGTGTCATTGGTGTCTTCACAGCCAGGAGTGGAGCAACACCACGGCAGCACTGGCGGCTGCGAGGGCCTGGCCTCCCCTGCAGGCAGCCACCCTTCCTCCTGAAGGTGCTTCCTGTGTGCAGGGCGTTCCTGGTGGTCTCTGAAGGCGCTTGTGCCCATCTGTAACCCTTCTCTCACACGGGAAGGTGTCCGACTTTGGATCCGCCAACAAGGGCTGAAATTTCAGTTTTAATTTTTGAGACAGTGACCCTTATTATTTATATCAAATTGGGCTTTAAACTACTAATATTTAAGAGGCATAATTTATAAACCTCACCTCACACTTTTCTCAGGTTCTCTAGCCTCTCTCTCTCTCTCTCAATTACTTAATATTATTTTTATTTTTTTTTTCTTGTGGCCGGCTTAGCCGGCCCTGGGGGCAGGGCCGGTGTAGCATATGGTGCCCGGGATCGAATCGCCGTCCCTGCGATTGCCTAAGCTTGCCTAAACCGGCACTGTGGGCTGCTGAGCTGTCTCGCTGCCCTCATTTGCCTATTTTTGAGGCAGAGTTTTGTTATGTTGCTCTGGATGGACTCAAGCCCCGGCGCTGAGGCGACTCTCTTGCTACAGCCTTCTGAGAGTTCAGACTCCAGGACAGCACCGTGCCCAGCCAGGGCCTCACCTTCCTGTTGTACCTCGCCCAGAGGCACACACATTCCTGCCTTTTTTAAGGTCAGAAAGACCTCTTTCTGTGTTCTTTTTGCCATCATCCATGTGACACAAACTCCTCAGCCGGAGTGCGTGCTGCCCAAAGACACCCGTGCGTGGGGTTTGGGTTGTCGCGTGGTCCAGTCCTGCAGCGTGGAAGCCAGCGTGGCAGCCTGCAGGCGCGGAGACGCTGCCGCGCCTCTGTGGGTCCGCAGGGAATCAGCCGCGGGGCAATTATGGCAAGAACCGCGCGTGCGTGAGAGCGATGCTCCTAGAATGTAGCGCGTCGTCAGAAAATACGTTTCTACTTACTACCCCCACTGCGCAGTCGCTGCCGATCCCCTCCTGTCCCCGGTCACCCGTGCGCTCACACTCACACCCTCTTCAGCACAGACTGCAGTAACTTCTTCCCACCAGCAGCACAACGCTTCCTCTCATGCGCTTTCCCTCCACCCTTCTTCCAAAACAAAATCTTGTTTCCACCTCTTGTCTGTCTCGTCTAGTTCTACGTCTGGCTTCCTGATGACTGTGCGTGCGTGCGTGCGTGCGTGTGTTTGTACAAGCTGCTACAGGCTGGGAGGTCAGTGACACAATAAAGCAGATTTCCACCACAGCCAGTCCGCGCTGGTGCGCCTCCTGTCGGGAAGGCGCTCGCGAGCTACATTTCATTCCGACTGCTGCGCTGCGGACCCATTTTCTGCTGCCTGGAAACACTCCCAGCGGTCTGTGCCCGCCTCCAAGAGTCGCCTTGATTGCTGCCAGCCGATGCAGCGCCNCTCCCAGCGGTCTGCGCCCGCCTCCAAGAGTCGCCTTGATTGCTGCCAGCCGATGCAGCGCCAAACTCTCCCTGGCCTTCCTGCCACCCTACTGCGAGGACGTGCCTGGGCTTAGACCCATGTGTTTCCTCATGTTCTATTTAATTCCTGGCCCTCCCGCTGTTGAAGGCAGTGACGGCCTCAGTACGTGCACCATCAGTAATGCTTCTCCCTGCAGAGTCGCCAGCTGTCCCCTCCGCCAGCCTCTTCTCCCTTCCTGTTGAGCATTCTAGGTCTGCGTGTCCTGAGGCGCCTGTGGCCACTCGGGGCTCTTTTCCTTCTTCCTCCGGGTCACGCTTTCCGAGAGGCACCTGCACGCCCTCTGTCCCGGCCTGACACCTGTCCCCACCACAGTCCAGGCGCCTGCCCTCTCCTGGGCGAACTTGCTTCCGCTAAAGCCCTCTGTTGCTGCATCCGCACAACCTGGCTGTGTCTACGGCATGAGCGCATCTGCTCGCATGCTCTGTCTCAAAACTTTTCTTCGAGTCACCTGATCCTCCGCTGTCCAGACTTTCTGACAACACGGTTCAGTGTGCTCTGCAGCTCCCTCTTTCTTTGGGAGTTCTCCGACAAGACTATGAATAGTGGTATCCTCCTCCTCC
>NDGM011087850.1:0-17112 GCA_002564305.1 Octomys mimax
CTGCTACAACACTGTATATGGTTAGATTTCTAAATTTCTGTGTAAAAATATATAATTGTTTATCCCATTTTTTAATTTTTTATATTTTTTATTTTCTACTTTTCTCCCTCACATTCTGTAGGGATTTACATTTTAACATATCAATAATTGATGGAAAATACCTGATCTATGTTCTGTCTGAGAGGTTTGATATTCAGATATATAAGCTCAACTTTCTGTTATATGGTAATAATATCATTAAGCTTCTCTTTTAGAGGGTTAACAACTTTAGTTTGCAGACCAAACATTAGAGAAAAAGTAGGGCTACAAGGACAGCCAACATTTTGGCCCTAGCCTTTCAAGGTCAGTGAGGACTCAGGATATAAGAGAACCTGTACTGTAACATCCTCTGACTCAGTGGTGTCCCAAGTTTTATGATCAAGGAGATTATGGGGCCACTGAGGACAGCAATTGATGATGTACAATGTGCCTAAGGAGAGTGAACTCCTTTTGGCAACCCCAACCTAAGAGGGCTGCTATCAGGAAACTAAAGACCACCTACAGTTACTCCAGAGGGCTCGATAAAAGTATCCAAGGCAAACATCAAGTTTGTCAACAGGAGGTCAGACTTGTAGGCTTCATAGTGGCATAGCAGGACATCACCTATCCATAGAATAGAAACAGCTGTTTGTGCTCTCCTAACACAACCACCTGCTGCCAAACAAGAGCGCTTTTTTGACAGTAGGATTCAGTCCTGTTTGAAACGCAAACTTCTCACTTATGACTAAGTCCTTACAAGAAAGCACGAAGGGTGGGGTCTGGAAACAAACCAGAAAAAGGCATTCAAACCAGTCCAAGAGGCCTTAACTCAGGTTCCAGCCCTAGGACTGCAGTGTGTAATCAAGCCTGAATGCATGAATGCAAGGGAAAGGCCTTAGGGGTCCTGTGTTAAATCATGGGGTCCTGATGTTTCCTGGTACCCCTTGTCAGAACAGCCAGACTTTGCAGCCCTAGGGTGGCCTCCATGTTCTGTGGCCCTTGCTGTCACTACTCTGCAAAGGCAGGAGGCTGACAATCTGACTGTGGACAGTAGCCATTTGAGTCTCAGAGTCAGTTATAACCTAACGTACCAGGGAGGACACCATTGGCTGGAAAAGCTGAAGTTGACTCAGTATCAGGAGCTCTTAGGTGAAAATCCTGCATAACCCTAGAAACAGCGAACAGCCTTAGCCCAGCCGCCTTGCTCCTGGTCGAGCCAGGAGACCCATGTGAGACTGGGTGGAAGCAATGGATGAAGTGTTTTTGAGCTGAGGGAAGTGTCACTGACCACCCTCTTGGGGACCTACACGGTGTATACTTAACTATGGACAGAGTTTCGTGTTAGAAAGGGCCCAAGGGCAGAATGTGCAGCGGTGACTCCAGACTGCATTAAAGGCCCAGACTCTGCCTACTGGAATCTCAGTGTGAAAGGTAGCTAACAACCTTGATAAGGGCTCTTTTGCTGGCAAAGGACAAAAAGGTTAATGTCTATACTGACTCTAAATATGATACATAAAGAAAAAAGACTCCTGATGGCTGGGGAAAAGAAATAAAGTACACCTACCACATAAAACTAAAAATGATTGTACAGCTCTGAGATGCTGAATGGGCCACAAGGGAAGAGACTGTTATACACTGTAGAGGGCACCAGAAAACTGCAAGAGTAGGCTGCTATACAGTCCCACAAATGGGGTCCTCGCTATGCCTTCTGTCTCTGAGCCTTCTCTCCTAGAGATCCCAAATTACTGTCCAGATGACAGGGCATGATTTGCCTGGGAATCTGGAAATTATGCCAAGGGAGGATGGTAGACATTTCTGGTGGGTGTCTGACTATCCCTGACATGAAGGTCCCTAGGTTTGCAAGATAGTTCTATCAAGGAACTTCATAGGAATAGAGACATTAGAGACATCCTGGGGTATCATTTCTATGTCCCACAGCTTGTGGCCATCACCTAAGCCATTTGTGAACAGTGTCTAATCTGTACCCCTAATAATCCAAGATCAGGGACCACCTGGCCCAGGCATTCAAGAAAGGGGTGTAACCATCTATGAAAACTTACTGTAGATATCTCTGAACTGCCTCAAGTAGGCTATCTGCATATGTTGATTCCCCTCTCAGAATGGGTAGATGCTTTCTTTCCACACCTGGACAAAAAGGCACAGGAGGTGACCAACATACTGTTAAGCGACATCTTTCCAAGGTCTAAACTGAAGCAGTAGTCAGAGCTGAGGTAACCCAGGGCTTCACATGAATATTAAAGATAAAATGAAAATGTTTTGCCAATGACAGAGCTCAGGAAAAGCAGAAGGCATTAATCAGACACTCAAACAATAGTTAGAATAATATTGTCCGAAAACCCACTTGAGACATGATCAAGTCCTGCCCATGGCTCTTCTCTAGTCTTCTATACTGACCAAACCCAAACTGGCTGTTTCCCTCATGCTGTCTTCTTGGGCTGGCCAACCCCCGTCATAGGTAGCAGTTCAGGGTGATCTGTGTGGATCAGGGGAATTGGCCTTCAGGAGATGGATTCGGCCTTTGGGGACAACCATAGAAGATATTCCTGACTGGGAATAAGCCAGGAAGCCTGACAGACCTGTAAACCCATCCAAGCCTGCGGACTTTGGGTTACAATCAGGAACCCAACCACCCCAGGATCCTTACAAGAAGGTCCCACGCTGTAAGAGTATCTACCCCTACTGCTAGTAAAGGCACAAAAATGTGCCTTGGCATTACCATACTAGGCAGCCTGTGGGAGCTCACCAACTGCCCGGTGCTGGGCTCAGGCTGGGCTGACACTAAGGACACCAGCTCTGCTCTGGTCACCCTGGAAGCTGCCTGGCCCATGCACAGCTGGAGCTTGAGCATCAGGAGAGAGCTATAGCACCACAAAGCTGTTTTCCTCTTTGCTAAAATTCTCTATCTACCCAACAAGGAGCCCAGCCCCATAACAGGGGAAGTGACAATAGAAATGCTGCTCTCTGTTGCTTTTATGGAAAGCATGGGGGGGGGCGTCAATAAAGCAGGATTTGAAAAGCAAAGCTCAGGTTCCCTGAATTACCCTCCTCAGCTGTGTTTCTTTGTTATGTCACTTCTGCCCCTATAAGTAAAATATTATACCCGCCTGTTCCCATAACATTGTCATGCTCAGCCAGGTCCGAGACACAAAACTGTCCCGGCTTGACAGACTGCCTGTGGTCTCCTTCTGCCCGGCCTCAAGTTCACACTGAAGCCCGCAGCCTTGCCCAGATGTGTGAGGCTGGGAGCCTGTCCCTTGTCCCACACTTGGTCACTGTGGACAGAAGTCCTGAGCGCAGGTGGCAGCTCATGAAATCCTCCTGTGTTTCCCATCGGATTCCCTGATCTTGGATTCTGCAGCAGCGCAACAAAATCTAGATTAAAGCAGGAAACTGTGTATAGTGAAGCAGCCCTCAGTATGGTGATTTTACCCCCAGAGAAGAAAATTTAAAAGGGATTGACAGAAAAAAAAAAAAACAAAACAAAACAAAAAACAAAAAAAGAAAGAAAATTAGTAGAAGATGAAGGAATTAGAAGCAAGGCTGGAGACAGAGGCGCGGGGGAGGCTACTTCAAGGCGCACCTCTGCTGTCCCCAGCAGCCAAAGCAGCCACACACTGTGCGGATCCGTGCAGATTAGCATCAGTGAGCCAGACAGGGCTTCGGGTCGGGGTCCTGGGTGATCCCTGCAAACCTGCGCCTCCGGGTTCCGGCTGGTGTCGGGCTGTGGGGCCTGATTCCGATTTGCTCAGCTCCTCTCTGCATGTCTCCTGTGAGCGTCAGACTTGACTCCCTGTGGGGTTACACCGCTCCTTCATCACTTAGCACTGAGAATAAGGCAGCCTCACCTGGGTAGGTGGAGCCGGCAGCGGCCCTGAGTTCTGAGCTCAGCGATCCTCTCCAGGGCGGGTCCTGGCCAATAGCCCTCTCCTGGGGACAATTGAGCCCGAAAAGCTCACCAGGCCCCGCGGCCCCGGCGCCCACTGCTCCTTTCTCTAGGGAGGCCTCCGGGTCTCCAGGGGTTACCGAGTCTGCAGGTTTGAGCCCCCTCCCAATGCCAGGAGTCAGGGCACCCCCTGCCCTCCCTCTGCACTTGGGCGTCTCTTTGCTCGCCACAGGCTTCAGTTCTTGGTTCAGGTCCTTTCTGGTCCCAGGACCCACACCTGGCCTGCTCTCCCTTGCGCTGCTGTGCGCAGCATCCCGATGCCAAGTCTCAGGAAGGCTGTCTCCCTGCTGCTCACCCCTCTACCTTCTTCTGGAATCCCCGCACCTGCCCTCTGCCCTGAGAATCTGCAGGAAGGCCTGGCCGGCTGCCAGTCTCTCGTCTCCAAGGGCCGCGGGACTCACTGCACAGCGACTCAGGCCCTGAAGCCTGGAAGCCCAGGGCCACTCCCTCTGCGCGTGTACAGTCTATAGTCATCTAGCAGACCTGGTGCCACGGCTCGGGACAAATATTGCCTTTGAGCAGCAACAGCACGGGAATATTGAAAAGAATGTCTTCCTCAGAAATATTCTGGGCCCATGTGTTTCTTTTCACCTCTTAAGTGACTGAGGCTTTCTCAGCTGATAAAGATCTTAAATAATTATAGTGATTTTTTTTTTTTTTCATACAAAGGAGGTGAGTTCAGCAACAGCACACGATCTATTTGCATATCCTAAAGGAACTTTTTTTTGTGTGGAAGCGGGGATTGAACTCAGGCCCTTGTGCTTGCCAGGGAAGTGCTTATTCCACTGAGCCATCGCCCCGACCCCCCTAAAGGAACTTTGAGCTGTATTCTGTACGTGTGCTGATAGGGTCGACTACATCGGCTGCCCAGGAAGGACTACCCTTCTTCACTGCAGAGAAAGGCCCGCCTAAATGATGTTACATGGAAACTATCCATCGATTTAGCGCAGGAAAGACTTGAAATTTCTGCTGGAGCTCTTGGCTCCTTTTCTAATGACCATATACAGAGTTTCCCACCTGTCAAATGCATGGAAGCTTTTTCAGCTGGAAATCCTTTCAGGAAGAAAGCCTTCACGCGATCTTTCTCACATAGTCCTTTAAAGTGCAGCCATTATTTTACCCTCATGCTTATTGAGTATGTATGCAGTCTTTTTCTTCATAAATCTGCAAGTACATACTGAACTCGGCTGCATCCACCAGTTCTTTGAAGCTCTTTCCACTCATCTACCCACTTCCTGGTGTTTTTGTTACATCCAGTATCAGGCCTCCAACATCACCATAGTTGGGTTAAAAGCACAGCTTGATTTCTGATCTCCCACATGTGTCAACCTGGAGGCTTCATATAGCTTTCGGTAGAATTATTTTTTTATGTAATCTATTCAGTTTAATCACATTCTTTTTAGCTCTTTAGCTTTTTTGAAATGCAGATTTAGGCATTCTTATTGATTTTTTTCATATAATACAGGGTCTACAGGGTCTTCAGGGTCTCACTACACAGATTGGACTCAATGATTCTCCTGTTTTCAGGTTCCCAAGCACTGGGATTACAAGCACATGCCACCAGGCCCAGTCTCAATCACCATCGCAGTGCACCAAAGGGGCAGGACCAGCACAGCATGCCGGGGATCGAACCCCAGCTGCTGTGCTCTTCTTAAGCAAGTGCTTCCATCAGCTGAGCTATCTGGCTGGTATTTGATGTTTAAAAATCGTTCAAATGTCTGTGAAGACTTTCTGAAGCCAGTGTGCAGCTCTGGAGGACTATTAAGGTGGCTGTATTACAGCTCCTTGGATGATGCTGTTCTCCCGCATCTGTAAATGGTGTGTCTGCCATGCAGAGTGATCAAGCAGGCATGACCGCAAGTTGTTGTAAATGGAGAGACTTATTGATTATAATTTTATTCTTGGAGAACTCCTGATATCTGAGATATGTAAGACTTCTAAATTCCTGAAGATATTAGAAGTTGTAATCTACTTCATTTCTATGACTGCTATAAATTTGGTAAAGATTTCTTATGTCTGAATTATCTAGGAATTCTCCACAATGAGATGCAAATACAAGTTTAGTCAGAGCATTCTGATTTCTTAGAACACTTTCTATGTAGTTGTTGGAAGAGAAAACTCAAACATGAAAAATTTAAACAGAGAAAAAAATAAAATTGTCAGTGACAGCAGATCACAGGTATTATCCTTCTAAAGAATATTACAGCTTTATACTGCAATATAGTATTGACAATTAGAATGTGTTTCCTTTACATGGAGAAATGTGTTTCACTTGATTGTGAACATACTTTCCAAAACACTGTAATGAAGTCCATTCCTTGTGACAGTTAAGCTTAATGGTCCACATGATCAGCATGGGCACCACTTTGGAATGAGAGTGCACATTGTAGGAGTGCCAGGGTCAGTCCTCCAGGAGTGGCTTGGAAAGCAGATGCCTCTGGCCCCTCAGCCCGACTTTCCCTCCCTGCTTTACCTAGCTCTGCATGAGCTAAGCAGTGTTGTCGTTCCACAGCTTTCCCTGGGTGTGTCTGCCTTGAAGCCAGCCAGCTGCAGACCCAGCCTCAGCAGCTGTGGTCTAAATGTATTTCTCCCCTTAAATAGTGACCATGGGCAACTTGTCCCAGCAGCAAGAAAACTGGCCCATATACTCTTATGAGAGAAAATCTACACTTATTTCTGAAGGATAACACAACATTCCATTTCTATTAAATACATGACATGCATGCAGGAAGTACATATTTCCTGTTATGTATCTATTAGTGGGACACATGCAAGCATAGTCATTGTCCTAAAATCTACTTTATTGAACTAACTCCTCAGGCACATCTTTAATGATGTAAATGTATTTTCAGAAAATACTGAATGTTAAGCCCCTCATTTTCCCTCATTTAAATCATTGATATCTTAATTATCATAAACTATATTTCTAAGACGGTATTTTTGCCTTTCGGTCATAGTGTTTTGTTTCTAAAATGGCTATTTAATAAGTACAATTATATAAATAAAATTGACAAAATAAGTTTTCATCAACCCTAAACCCAGGAGATAATTATTTTATAGAGTACAGCAAATTTTTTTTTCTAAAAATTGTAGGTATTCAATATTTCAAGTCATACTAATAATGATAATGTGATCTGATTTTAGAGAAAAAACATAGTAGTATGTGTTTAATTATCATTGAAGGGGTAAGTTTATGGAAGGAAAAGCTGAATAGCTCTATATATTATGCTGGTTATTTTAACCAAACGCACAGCACATCAGTTTGCAGAGAAGAGACTCACAATTACCAAGCATCAGAGGACCAGCCCTGCCCTCCTCCAGGCACTCGTGGGTGACAGCATCTTCAAGAGTTTTCCTGTTCTTCCATCACCCAGGAAGCTCTGCATTCTATAAAGATAGGCTCAGAGCAACTGAGATCAGGCATAAGAACAGCACCAGATTTCACCAGTTTAACAAACATCTTCTATAAATTTATCAGCTTTCAAGTTAAATTCTCTCTGTTATGGGGAGTATAATTCTTATATGTGTACCTACATACACAAAAGTTCACGTAGAATGTAGCTGGATGGGCATGGAATAGAACAAGAGAACTTGATGAGGCAGAGATTCGATGACATTAGCCATCTGTTCTAAATTAAAGCCACCAGCAGGTCAAAGCCCTGCACTGTGAGCTACTTATGCTATTTGTGTGCATTTACAAACATTCATAATGTGAACCCACTCATGTTCATGAACATTCACAACTCGGATGCTTGTAAGTTGCAGATATCTATGGTATGTGGAATAAGACATTGGAAATGGAATGATGTTAGGGTTTCTTAAAAATGTCACATTTAAGGTACTGGGGAGACAGCTCAGTGGCACAGCTCCTGCCTGGTAAGCAGAAGGTCCTGAGTTTGATTCCCAGTAGCACAGAAAAGAAACCCACATTTTCATTTCCATTTCTGGTTATTAATAAGCTTTTGTTTTATTGTTCCCTTTTGTCTCATTACAGTTTTGTGTATTCGTGGATTATACCCACATATTCTACTGAGCCACTGACCATACTGCGACACTGGCCTCGAGCCCCGCCCTGTCACATTACCCTGAGAGTCAGCACCGGCTTGCCCGGCTGCACTTTCTCTTCATTGCTGTTTGCATTTTCTTGATTCCTTTTGTGCCCCATGCTATGACCTAATATATTTTTGTAACAGAAAACTTTTATGAATACCATAATGAAAGCAAGCCCAAAGTGTTATGGTATGAGTTTTTAAAAATAAGATTTAAGAACTCGGCATTCATTTTATATTAAAGAAATGTGGAAAGAAATCTCTCAGTGTATAGTTACCTGACAAATAGATATGTTAAAAAATGAGAAAAACTATCTCGGTTAACTGTCAAGTATCTCCTATAGTAAATTAAATGTTCACCCAAAAGAAACTTAATTTATATATGAATAATGCTTCAATTCAGCGGTGAATATATATCAGAAACTTGATTATTTTGTCTCCTTGAGAAATGAAGTTGAGCAGCTGGGAAGATAGCTCAGCAGCCTAAGTGTCTTCCTGGCAAATGCAAAGACCCAGGTTCAATCCCCAGTACCACGTACTGTGCAGGCCCCAGAAACCCAGTTGTGGTGGCACACACCTATAATCCCAGTGCTCAGAAGGCTGAGACAGGAAGATCACTATGAGTCTGAGCTTCATAGTGAGACTGTGTATCAAATCAATCAATAAATAAATAAAAGTTTTTTTAAATGAAGTTGAACTAGTTTCATTGCATCCATTACATAAAAATTGAGATACATTTAAAAATATATCTGTCTAATACACTGTGGAATTGAAGCTATAAGATATAACTCTTTTAATACTGAGATTATTTGATGACATTCTACAAAGTCATGTGCAGTTATTTTAGTTCTATTGATTTTAATCAATCATTCCTGTTTAATACTAAAGATTAGTTCATGAGTGATTCGTAGAGAAAATGTCCTGGGGAAGAGAATTCCAATTAGCCTTAATGCTCCATTGGGTAATATATCTTATTTTCTCCAAAGAAAATCAGTTCAAAATAAATTTACTGAGATTTATATTATTTATTTTCATATAAAAGAGCACTATATTGAAATCAATACCCTAAGTAAATAATCAATAATACATGAAATATTGGAATACTATCTTTGAAATTAAATTAAATTTTAAACTTGAACACAATAAACAGTTAAAAATTCAAATTTTAAATACCTGAAATTTCAAAAATCACTGACAAAATTCCAACTAAAACAAATGAACATATCATATAAGGTGCTTTCAGCTGAGTTCTGCATGATTACAATCAACCAATCAGAAATGGAGAATACTTGTAACTAGGTCCTCATAGAAAACACACACACACACACACACACACACACACATATATGTATATATATACCTTTTTTCTTATATTTTCATATCACAGTTATTTACTCAATACTTACACTGTATTAGGTATTAAAAGTGATTAAGTAGGCTTGAAGCATGTAGAGTTCATGAGAGGATATACACTACTCATATATAAATATTACAGTGTTGGACAGGTCATGTGACCACCCACACATTTTGGTACCTACGGAAGGTTCTTGAACCAGTTTCTATCTATGCAGAGAGACAACTTGATAGAGAGTTAGATGGCACTTCCTTAGGACTCAAGGTGGGCCAAATAATTTCCATTTTCTTTTAATTGTCCTGACCAGTCCATGTAGTCTTCAGTACAGATAATGCTCAAAGAAAGGCCAGCTGCTACAGGAGTGTCACAAAACCTAGCACCAGAAGGCTAAAGACTTTCATCCCCGTGACCCTGTTTGCTCTTCTGTGAAGACAAAGCTGTGTTAGGACTGGGAATTACATATATGTGCGTTCTCTAAAGTGCTGCCTCTTTCTGGATCATTTGAGTACTTTTAAAAGGAATCATGTATTTCTTTTAAATACAGCTTAAGGATTCAAAGTACTCTAAATTCTTTAGAATAGGACAGAAATTGAGTGATGCACAAACACTGAACATTCCACCAGAAAACGGTCTTTCTGTGAAGCTGAACAGCTTCTAGTCTATTACATTTTTATTTTGTACCTATTTTAAAATCTACTCAGAGCAATTATGTGTTCTCATCCTGTACATAGTTAGTACCGAGAAGCAACTGGTTGCATAGATGAATAAAAATGAACAAATGAAAAATTGACTTTAACACCTGGTGCAAAAGCAGATCTTTGGAAATGGAAACTTGAAAAAGATTCATATAGTCTTGTTATAAGTATGACATGAGTCTTAAATTTTAATACTTTTTAATTTGGAGGAGACATTACATTGTATAGAAGACAAGGGTTGGCCAAATAGTTCAGCAGATTAAAGTACCTGCTTAGGCAGACACAGGGAGTGTGTTCAATCCTCAGCATGCAATGCTGTCCCCATCCCTGGGCCCACTGAAATGGCAAGTGAGTCTGGGCATGGTGGTGTGCGGCTATAATCCCAGCGGTTGGGAGGCTGAACACAGGAGGGTCACTATAAGTCTGATCTTTGTAGTGAGACTCTGTAGACCTTATACTAAAAACAAAGCAAAACAAAACATAGAGGGCAGTTGTGTCTTTTTTTATTGAGTAAGTAAGAAAATGAATAAAGTAGTGAAAACACTTCATGATTTTAGGTAACAGGCTTAACTTTTCATATTTATGATGCAAGCTTCAGAAATTACTGCATTCTACAATAAGTTCATAAATATTACTTTAATAATCTGCATCACATTTAGCTGTTTGCTTTAATTACATTTTAAATCCTATATCATTGCCTTAATTTAGCAACACAACACTGCACACATGCTGTTGAGGAATCAAATCTTTGATCAAGGGAAGCATCAAATGCAAACGGTGGGAAAAAAAAGAAGCTGAAAATGTGCAATGTGGTAGAGAAGCGGAAGCCAGCACATCTTTCATGGTATTCTGCTGACAAGAAAGTGTAGTAGACATTAGAGCCACAGTACAACCATCCTTATTCAATATCTGATACCATGAGAATTTATAGGGTAATAACATGAAAGTTGATAGCAAACTTTTTGGTTCCAAACTCTCCTAAAAATTGTCAATTTCAGTGACTTGGGATAAGTTTGAATTTAGGTAAACATCACATTTGAAGATGTAAATTACTAGAAAAAATATTAAAATCATGACTAAGTAAAGCTAATCATTTTAAAGTTGGATTTGTATTACCTCCATTTCCCCCAAGTAGTTTCCATGGAGATTTTAAAGACAGCACAAGACATAAAACTCAGAAAAAAATTTGAGTGATACTCATCATATTCCTGAGAATGGAGGCAACTATATTGTGCTGCTTTGAAAATGAGTGATATTTATATTATGTATATAGTGTGAATTCTGAGAAACCTAAAAAACTTGAGTGCTAAAGCATATGATTTACCGAATATGCTTCAAAATCAAATAGTACATTTATTCAAGTAACCTTTTTTATATGTATCTAGTACTGGTTCTACAGGGTCTCACTACACAGATTGGACTCATAGTGATCCCCCTGTTTTCAGCCTCTGAAGTGGTGGGATTACAGGTGCAGACCACCACACCCAGCCTCAATCGCTATCTCCCTGTGCCTTGGGGGTGGGGCCTGCATGACATGCTGGGGATCAAACCCTGGTCCCTGTGTCTGCCTACGCAGGTGCTTTAATGAGCTGAGCTATCTGGCTGGCTCTTCAAGTAACATTTTTATTGACCTACTATTCTTAATAGAAATACTGTTGAAAAGTGAGATTTGAACTCCCTATGAATATAACTATTCTAAAGATCACTAATTCTAGCAAAGAAATTTTCAAAATGTTAAAGTACCAGATTATGTTTTTATAATTTTTAAAGTAATGATGAAAACAACATATTATCTTATTATTTGCATATCATAAATGAGACTAATATCTTTACATTATGGGAACCACCCTTAGGATATCCTGAACTTCTCAAGAGAAAGATGCTCCTTAATATAGACATTTTCTTCAAGTGTAAATAGCTGCATTATGAACTTGCTAGCAATTTTCAAAGTAATAGTTCTAGAACATTCTGTGGAAAGAAAATATTCACTATATTTGTTACTTGCACATACTATTTATATTTGACACTCACTACAGTTGGTCAGAAAAGCATGGAAGGCTTTTTGGAAAGAAAATTGTATCCCCTCCTCCCACAAAGCCCATTATGTTCCTGGGACAAGCAGGATAAGGGACAAATTCTAGACAAACAAGGTCATCATAGGTGGACAAGGGATGAAAATAGAATCTATATGACAGAGGGGTTTTGAGGGCAGAGCTGTAAGAAAGAAATATAATTTAAACTATTAAACATTAACAAAATACACAGTGATGTTCAAATTTAAAATGTTATTATAATAAAAAACACATTGCGATGAAGTCCCTCTGATTAGTCCTCCTCTCTTTCAACTCTCTTAACACACTCCTCCTGACACTATGGGGTAGGCCCCACACTTTTGAAACTATTATAAAATCCTCTTTCATGATTGCCTTTTCAAGTTGTAACAAGAATGCGGTGAGTTCTGCAGCCAGGTGCCACAACAGGGAAAGGCAAGCTCACGAAATGTTCATGGCGCCTCTTCATCCATCCTAGTCACTGGATCTGGCACCATGCAATTTCTAGCTCTTCCTGAAAGTCAAAAGAAATGTTGCAAATCAATTGAGGACATCGAAGAAGCCACAACAGTGCAACCAAAGACATTCAGGAAAGATGACTTCCAAACCCACTTCAGAAAGTGCAGGAATAATATAATAATGTATTCAAAGTAAGGGTAAGTGTTGGGGACAAAGCTGTCCTAGTGTTGCCCTTTGAGCCAGACCGGAACATGGAAACTCCCTGTTCCTTTCTGGTCACAGCTGGAAACCCTAGGTGGCTCTCCTAGGTTAAACCAAGAACTGCTAAAGAGGACAGGGCTCCTGGAAAAGCCCTACCTTCCTTATTGCCTCATCTCTTCCTTGCAAGAATGACCTGTTCTTCTTGCCAGCCTACTGCAGCCACCGTGGCTGTTCCTGGCAACACTCATTGCTCTTTTCCAATTGTCCTCATCTCAGACATAATAAATACCAGGAATCTGGGTGCCTCATGGCCTTTTGATTCCCATAAACAGATGGTCACCTCAATCATGGCTGCACCCCTATTTTGTCTCCTGGTCTTTCTTCCTGCCATGTAACACTTGGCAGGAGACAGGCCCACTGTAGGGGTCCCTGATCCATGTTGCCATGAAAAGTGTCTCCAGCAGGTATTTTGAGGTAGATTATTGGCAAAGCATCTTTTGCTATAATACATCTTTTCAAATTTAAACCTTCATCATATTTTTTATCACGATTAAAATCAGTCGAGGCAGTCAGAATAAAGGCAAAAGAGGCTACATATCATTTAAGAATTCTAAAACACTTCTCTGAAATAACAAATAGAATACAATTGCAGAATTATAATGCCATTCAATAGCAATAGTCAACCTTGTCTTGGCTAGGATTTGGAAAAGAACTATAATGCACTTTTCCAGGTAATCTTTTTATGAATGCTAGGAGGACTTCCTGGATGTCGCCCCCAGGTTACACAGTTACAGGCTACTGGTACTTTTATTTAGACAGACTGATTGATTTGCCTAATTTCATATGGCTGACAGTTATAGAGATGAGATCAGCTTTGAGTAGCAAATACTGGGGTCTAGGTTCCGCAGGCTCATATTCCATGGATTTCCTCCAAGAACAAACCCTCTAAAATATTTGGACAGAAACTGAAGTGACTATATAAGGCAGTCTGAAGGAATAGTGATCAGCTAATGAGAACATAAATACCTTATTTCTTATCTTGCAATTTGTGTGTGACTCATGTCTACTTTGAGGTAAAATGGGGAATTAATAATTAGATGCTACTAAATTTATTATGTCTAGTATCATTATTACTTTATAATATTATTATTATTTGGAAAATCATGACAGAATTTGAAATTAAATATCAAAGAAGAAAATCATACCGTGATAATACTCTAGTACGTAGCATATAAATATCCACACCTAAGAAAATGATTGGTGCAGTCTTTATTTTTATTTATTCAGATTAGAAACTTTGAAATCAAGGAAGAAAGAAAAAAATAACTAAACTGGAGCTCGGCAAAGAAATTACTATTTGTCTATTTTTTATTTACATTTCAATCGAGCACATAAGAACCCACAGTGCTATCTTATATCACATAACTCCTGACGAGCAGGTGACAATGCTAACGTATCCAGTCAGTGGCACTCATGATCAGCATCCACAGGAGAGATTATGCTAAAGTATGTTAGAGCTTGTCAGGAAAGCATCTACAGGACGAAGAAAACAGTATCAGGCAGTCTCTGAGGCCTAAATGAGCAGTCTGTAATAAATCTCGCACTGTCTTGAGAACAGCTGGAACTCATTAAAGAAATGTTCTATGCAGAAGATCTTGGCAGTCACAGAGGAAGGAACCTGGTCCTACGAAGTCTGTGCAGAAGGGGATGGTACAGTCTAGGGCACAACAGAAAGGACATCGTGGTTTCTTAGAAAATGTCCCAGTGGAAACCAAACAAAAGATACTGCTTTAATTTTGAGATATTTTCAACTAGAAAAGTTTGCTTTGTCAACTGCCAGTCAGCCAACTTTGTAAAAGCTTCATTTACCTCACAGTTTTAGAGGTAAAATTTGCATTGGTTCAGTTCTGAGGAGGACTTCCTGGAAAATAGTTTATGGTATTTGAAGGGCTGCATTTCAGCAGTCAGTTCTCAAGGGGGTGGTGGGAGGCTAGACATGTTCCTTTTATAAAACCTCTTTTACAAAAACCATGAGAAGAACTGCCTAAGAACTGCAACATGCCCCCGTGGCCTAGAACCTCACTTCTCAAATATTCAATATGCCTCCCATTGGCACAACCCCGCCCCCCCACAGGGTCAAGCCCTGAACACAATGCACACTTGGTGGGGAGGATTCAGTGCACACTTCAGTATCCAAGGTCCAAGTGTTACCGCGATTGAGAAAGATCTCCTGAATTGCTGATTGGAGTTTTGCAGAAACTGTATGGTTACCTGAAAGAAAAAGCAAGTACAGGTGATTTGGGGACTGCTCATCAGTGGATTTTTTTTTTTTAAGGATTTCAATTTTCTTTTTCTAATAATTTGTCTTCTATTGTATGCTTGGAAATTAGGTTATCATGCTTTTACCCAAGGAAAATCAATATTGCCAGAAAATCTTGTCCCATCCCTGCCTCCCTACCTCCTTACCTCCCTCCTTCCTCCCTCCTTTTTTCCCTCCCTACATCCCTCTCTCTTTCTCTCTACTGTCTATCTTTGATTCTCACTTTTTTACAGACAAGAAACTGTTTTATCACAAACCTTCTCTCAAGGTCAATGACAAGAGAAAGGAAGAAACTTTTAGATGCTATTTTTTTTTTCAGGGATATATCCAAGCTATGCTTTAAAGAAACTATTCATAACTTAGGTGCCCTGCAGATTCTTGTTTCTTTGTTCTTCTAAGATTAATAATCCACCTCTTTCAAGAATAGGAGTTATCAAATACTATGTCTTCATTTTATAGGTTCTCAATGATTTTTTTTTTATTTTTGTATGGGATTATATAATAACTCCAGTTGAAATTTGAACATAATTTCAAACATTTATTAAAAATTTAGGTTTATCATTTTATGACTTCCTTAGTTATAACTTTTGCCTATTTTTTGATATCTCTTTTAAGTTTATTAATGATCTGATTCATTTTTTACATATTCTTGGCAGCAAAAGATGTCTATTACTTAACAAATATCATTTCTTTCTTGATAAAAACCACCATATTAATACTGTCATAAATTATATGGTTGTGTTGCCAAAATTAAATATATACACATATATCATATGTATAATTACTATATATGTATATATATATACTTTTCAAATTTTGTTTTTATATTAAGAATTTCATGTAGAATTTGTGCATAAGGTGATATAGACATTAAACTTTGTTTAAATTGCTGGTACAAGGGCCAGCCAAATAGCTCAGTGGATTAAAAGCACCTGCTTAGGCAGATGTGGCCAGTGGTGGACAGAGGTTGACTCTCTGCCTGCCATGCTGGATCTGCTCTCAGGGCACTCTAAGAAGGCAACTGAAACTGGGCATGGTGGCATGTGCCTGTAATCCCAGTTTTTTGGGAGACTGAACACAGGTGGATCACTACAAGTCCAATCTACATAGTGAGACACTATAGACCCTGTAAACCCTGTAGCTCCTTACTAAAAATTACAAATAAATAAGCAAATAAAAATAAGTTGTTGGTACATTGGTGGCAACCGCCACCAGCCAGAACCTCATCCAGTGGATATGCCTGGTGGAAGCTTGTGGCGGATCTCCCGGCAGAAAGGCTAGGGCCAAGACCCAGCTGGTTAATCCAAGAACAGTACATTTGACAGTGGAGCACAGTGGGTTCACTTCCAGACTGCAGCAGGAAGAAGTCGAGTGCAGGAGCCAGACCCATGCCAGGCTCAGCTGGAAGAGTTCAAACTCTGTAGATTAGACACACTGCTAGACCCAGATCAATGACAGCATCTTCTCTCTTTCTCTCTTGATTGAGAGAAGGGACAATAGGTAACCCAGGTAAAATAGTCTGCATGCAAGACTTCAGGTACATCAAGGGAAAGTGATCAGATAGAACTTATGGGAATTATCTTAAATTCAGATCCCCAATTTAACATCTGCTTAGCTATACAGTCATAATGCTTGTCTTATAGTCTAAAATACAAAACCATTAGTTACAAAAGTTTGTCATTTGCTAAATCTCACCACCCATTATTAGTGTTGCTAATTGTAGTACTATAAACACAAAACTATAACTGCTTTAGCCACATAATTTCTCTTGAGCAATAATATCATAAGGTTCTAAGCTAATAACTGCACCAAAGCTCTATAGCAAAGGTCAGAGGATAGTGCTATATAAAATGATAAAGAAACGGAGAAAAGTGCATTCTCAGGCTCTGAGCCCACCTAGAACAAATGCAAGAGACACAGCATAGAAGGAATTGGAAGTCACACACTTGAAATCTCTGAAATAATAGTGTCTGAAGTAAAGAAACAACTGCAGAAAGGTAT
>NDGM011087852.1:0-18042 GCA_002564305.1 Octomys mimax
GATGCTGGCACTGTGCTCCTGGACTTCCCTGCCTCCAGAAACATGAGCCAAATATATTTCTATTCTTTAAAGCTTATTTAGTCTTTGATCTTTCATTATAGCAACAGAAACTAGACTAAGGCACAGACCTTGCTGTCAATTTCCCAAGAAGTCAAAGAATTCTGGAGAGACTGAAGATTTTCTGAGAACAGCCTCTACAGAAAATACTCTCATACTGAGCCTACAGGGAACACCTGGAACAGGAAAGGATCCTGAAAGCATTCTAGGAAAATAGGTTCCTTTAGGCAGGAGCGCTATAGCCGTGGTTTCTGGAGTAACTCAGACATACATGCTCAGGAGGGCCCAGCCCTCATACATGTGACCAGAGACTCATCTAGAACATGGGGTCATATGTGTGTTAGCTGCCTCCAGAACATCTGCCCAGAAAGGGGTCCCTCAAGATGCAGAGCTGGGCACTCTTGTAATGTGTCCTTGCATAGAAGCCACATGTCCCCTTGTCACTGGTTTCTCTTTGCATCCTAATGGGTTTCTGTGGCCTGGATGTTCCTGTGTGGCTGTGCAATCTCCCACAACAAGCTTGTGTATTGCCTCAGCTCAGTCTTTGTTGCTGGAGGCAAAGCTTTGTAACAGAGAGCACACAGATGACGATTTGACTCCCAACCCCCTGCTGCCCACATATATTTACTAACAAAGAGACTTGCACTTTGGGTGAGTCTTTTTCATACATGGTACATGGATAAACATTCTAGTAGTGTAGAAAATTTTTAAAAAATGGGGTAAACATTCTTAGAACTTTAAAACAATAAAATATTAGAAGAGGAGGGACTTTCCTATCAATTAACTCAACATTCTTTAAAAAAAAAATTAAAAGCTGAAGGAAAGGGTGTTTGGAAAAGGGAAAGAATTTTTCCAAGGTTCCATTAGTAATATCTGGGAAATCTGGCACCTACAATCAGGTCTTTGGACTCCCAACATAGTGCTCCTTCCACCTCTTGATCAATTTACAACCTGGAGCAGGAAATTTGACTATCCTTCTAATCTCCTCCCAACTCACGCAGCTACAAAAATAGATGCAATCTGGAAGCCCAGCCATGCCAAATATTGTGGCAGACTTCCCAGCCTCGCTCTCCTCCTCCCCCAGCTGATGGGAAGTTGGAGCTCCATAACACTCTTGCTAGAAATGTGACAATTACTTCTCTTTTATTCTTCCTTACAGCTACATCTCACTGCTCAACCAAGTTTAAAGCTGCTCAGGACCCTCTATCTAGAAAGGAAGAATCAGACTAGTCGTCAGATAAACAGTGGCCATTATCTTATAGTCTAAAAATTTTAAAATAGCAAGACATTTGTGGATATTTATATTTAACAAATACTTATGCCAAGGAAGGAAAAATCCCATGAAAGCTTCAAGAGGACTTAAGTGCGTGGCTTCTTTCTACTGAGCTTCTAAACAAGAGAGAAACAAATAAAGCTTGGGCTTATTAAAAGATTGTTTTTAAATGATGGCTGGCCCCTAAGAAAGAAGTAGCATAGATACAAAAGACAAGGATATTTGAACATAGATAGAAGTTGAATTCAAGAAACTGTTTTTCTTCATGCTGATACTTGGCAGAATGCTGGAAAGAGTACATGGAGACATATGTGGAAGGATGCTCATTGCAGCATTATTTGTAATAGGAAAAAATGGAAATAATCTAAATCCTTCCATAGGAGGCTGGTTAGAATACATTAGGGTGCAGCCACACTATGGAATATCATGTAGCTGTTTAGAAACACAGTTAAGCTCTATGTTCTGACATAGAACGGTGTCCAACATACATTTAGATACTGAGTGATAAAAAACAAGTTATAGTACTGTGTAATATGATCCTATTTGATATCACAGAAAATACATATATTTGTGTATAAACAGGAAATTTATAGAAGAATATGGAAGAAAATTAATTGCTAGGAAATACCAGTAGGAAGAAAGGAGGATGAGAGGGCTTCATTTGTCATCTTTCATCTCTTGGATGTGAACATTTTACCATGAGGATATGGTATTTTTAACGTTAAAAAAACCACAAAACACCTAGAATTAATTTTTTCTTATAAAGTATAATTTATGCATAAAGTGTTCCACAACATAAAAAATGATACGAAAAACACAAGAGGTCTTCACCAAATCCAATTTCTTCTTTTCCATAGACTTCAACCCGTGTATAAAATTTACCCTCTCTCTCCTTGCCATCGCCCTCTGTAACTTTGGAGGCTGACACCTTGTCAAATTCCTCAGTCACATGCTGTCTTGGCCTCCTCGATTCGCAGACCCCAGTTTCAGTCTACATCTGCCACCAGCCTTTTGGCCATGATCATGCCCAGATAGAATTTGGAGCTTCCGCTCCCTGGTCATAGACCAGAAAGCTATGATCTCAGGGAATTGGCAAAGATGTTACCAAGTCAAACCAAGCCATCTTTATTTCTCTTTCTGGTAAAAGTAAAGATTGGGGGTTTTCTCCAACAGACACTAGTAAAATTCGGAGGCATTTATTCGCTCACATCTTTACAATATATTTGTGGCACTGCATAATGATAGTGGGCCAGAGGACTTGGTGGGATCCAGCCATGGATCTAACAAACATGTTCATCAAGTGTAAATTGCTAATGATTGCAACCTGGGTAGAGGCTGTAATGGTCTGCTCAGTGTCCAGAATGGCCTTTTCTTGCTCAATTTGTCAGTGATTTGGAAGAAGCCTGGAGAGCCATGCTTCTTATATTCATTATTTTTTACCTGTCACACAAATTTCCTTTTCTCTTTTACTTTGTCAAAGGAGTACGATCTGTGAACTTGAAGATACAAAGTTACGCATTGGATCATTTCTTTTTCTATCTTAAAAATTTTCCCTGCCTATATAGTATGTGACCCCATTTATACAAAACATTGGAAAAGGAAAATTAGAACCACAGAGAATAGGGGTTGGAAAGGGAGTAGATACTGGTGACAAAGGGTGAGCACAAGGAATTTTTTGGAAGGCAAAACTATTTTGTGTCCTGATTGTGGAGGAGAATGTATGACTATACACTTAGCAACAAAACTGTAGCACCTAATGTATAAATTTTGTTGTATATAAGCTTAAAATATAAATTGACAATGTGCCTGCCCTTCTTTTTGTTTTCTTTAGTGAAACCGGGGATTGAACTCAGGCCCTTGCACTTGCCAGGGAAGCGCTTTTTCTCCCCCAGCCATCTCCCCAGCCTTGGGCCTGGCCTTCTTGAGATCCTAAAATCTATAATAACAACAATAATAAATACATATAGTTCTGCTTTTCTTTCTTTTTTTTTCTTTTCTTTTTTCTTTTCTTTTTTTTTTTTTTTGAGGAACCAGGGGTTGAACTCAGGCCCTTGCACGTACCAGGCAAGTGCTTATTTTACTGAGCTAGCTCCCCAGCCCCAATAAATACATATAAAGACACATAAAGATGAATATTAGCTCAACATCATAAAGATAACATTTCATTAGTTCTTTTTGGTGTAATAGTTAAGTAACTGGCTGGACTCAGCCCCTCAGCCATCAGCTGGCCTCTATGTGTGGCTCCAGCATCATCTCCAGGCATTGCTTTCTTCCTGTGACACTGCAGGAGTTCCTTGGTCCTGTGTCTTTGCACTTTCTGTCAACCAGAGACACCTTTATCTCCTGATCTCACAATACCAATCCTGCAAATCATTCTGTCTTCAAATCCTCCTCGGCCATTAGCTTCTTGGGGAAGCCAACTCTGGTCCTTCTCTGAGCCGTTTCTGCATGTTTCTTTCTATGGACATCTTCATGATGCTGGGCTATAATAGATTCTCTTTCACTCCATTATGTGGAACTCCTGGGTGATGGAGCCTGAGGAACTCACCCCCAAGTTCCTCAAATCCAGTATAGTATTGGATACCAACACTGACACTCAATGCATATTTATAGACTTTAACTGATTTTAATTGACTATTTTTTTCCTAAATAGGCAAAATACATCACTAATTGCATGTTTGAAAATATAATTTCTCCAAAAAAGAAATCCTAATATTGTTAGGCTAGTATTTGGGAATATTTTCGTACATTAAGAGCCATAAGTATTCTATTCTATAGCATGATTTGTAAGATATATTATCATATCTCACTTTCTTCTGGTTTTCAGGCACTGAGTACTTTCAAAAAATCTTACGGTGCCTTTGTGTAATGTTTGATTCCTAATTCTTCCCTGTAGTGCCTTGTACTTAAGAGAACCATAGTGTATTTGACTTTAGCTGAGGCTTACCCAAAAGTAAAGGGAGAACTCTTTGCTGACTACACAGACTTAACTGAAAGACCTGTGCCACGATGCTGTGAGAATCTCAGACTGCTGCTTACGGTAAAACCACATGTCTTCCTCAAATACTGAAGGATCTTAAGGGATAGGAGGAAAGGTTTTTCATCCCTGAATTCTGGACTCACCCAAGCTGATCTCATTCCCCGGCTCTGCTGATAGGATAGGTCAGAGACTTCTAGCTGTTTCAACCTAGAATTCTGGCAAGGATTGGGATGGACCCTGCTCTGATGAAGCTGCAGCAGGCTGGGATTTCAAGGAAAGCTGCCGGCCTTGCTGTCACACTTGCTTGAGTCCACACAGCTCTGGTGGAGTTGGGGACAGTCAGTCCATTATTGCTCTGGAGAGGGTGCTACTAATGGCGGGCCAAGGCCGAGTGCTTGGGCACCTGGCCCAGCGGCCTTGGCAACGACGCTCACACCCACATGTCTTAGAAGAGTAACACAGGGAACGCGTGCCGCCGTCTCTCTAATCCTCAGTTTCCCTATCTGTCAAAAGAATTTAAACTAGTGATTTCTAAGGCTTCCTTTCCCACTGCAGCTTGGGCATGGATATAAAATGGCACCACTGGAAACAAGACCAGGCAGCATCAGAGGGCAAAGCAACTCGGAGTTCATATTGAGATGGAGAAAGAAGCAAACAAACAGCAGCCTCCAGGGATTCCTAGATGGCCCCTGAGGATCCCTGACTCCAGTAAGACACTGGGCAAGCTGTCCTCTAGTTTGGCCCAACCTCTCGGCCAGTTAAGGAGCTATCTGCTTAGATGGTATTTATTCAAAGAAGTGCCTTCTCAGTAGCCTTCATTTTTTTTTTTTTTTCCAGAACCGGGGATTGAACTTAGGTCCTTGCGCTTGCCAGAGAAGCACTTATTCCTTGAGCCGTCTCCCCGGCCCCTCAGTAGCCTTCAGAGGTCCATAGAATACTACACAGGAAATCTAAGAGGAGCCAGTATCTTGAGCAGGAATCACAATGGCAGGAATAACATTTCTCAGCCCAACTGTCCTACCTCCCTGCTGACTCCAGCCTTGGCTCAGCCCCTCCACCTTCTTGATGTCACAGCCTTTTTTCCTCTCTCACCTCTGGTGTCTACTTTACTGGAAAGAGCACAACACGGTGAAAGTACAGCAACTTCATTGTCGAGAAGCCCAGGCTGGAGTGGCAACCCTGGCGGGTATGTACTATATAACCTTGGATGAATTATTTTTGCTGCCTCTACTTCAGTGTTCTTCATCTGTAAAATGGAAATTATATATCTACCCTGAGAAACATTTCCAGATTCAAATCACATCACAAAATCCTTGTGTTCCGTAAACTGAAATACTAGACAAACCTAAGCCATTAGCCATGTCAAATTATTTTGGGAAGTCATTGGGTTCTAAATGATGTATAAATAAAACCAGAGCTGGAGAGAAAGGCTCTCTTTGCCCTGTGCAGACTCACTGTCTCCTTTCTGTCATCTGGTGATCCCCCCAGCCCTCCCCTTCAGCCTTCCGGGCTTGGATGTGGGGCCAGCCAGCTACTAACAGGATGGCTTACTGCTGAAACCAGACAGTCCCTAGGGTTGGAGCCTTGCGCCTGTGAGCCTATCAGCTGGCATGCTGACAGACAAGGAATCTGGCCAATAAATGTCTAATCAGGATGGTACCAATTCTCAAATTTGACAACTCAGCATAGCTAATCCAAAGGGGTACCAGGAAATACAAAAGGCTGGAGGAGGCCACAAACATCAGAATTTCAAGGCCATAAGGATGTAGTGGAAAGGTAGATCTGGAACAACAAAAGCAAAAGCATGCCAGCATTCCTTTTGCAGGAGATTTTTTTTTTTGTCCCCTTTGTGCCCATAAAAAATACATGAACTTCAAGTCCCCAGACATCTGACTACCAGGCCCAGCTATGCTGTTTACTGAACATAGATCGTTGGACAGGTCATGCAACATCTATAAGCCTTGGTTTTCTCACTGTGGACTGGGAACTGGAACAATAACTCAATTCTAATAGTTAATGCTCATGGAAGTGCATGCGCCAGTCACCACTTCATGCTGTCTGCAACTGTAACACACACAACACACTTCTCAGAATTCTTCCGAGCCAAAATGCTAAAGCATCTCCTAAGCGAAGTCAATCAAGAATGAGCTTTCTCTCTCCACACCTTCCCTTTTGTCTCACAAAAACCAACTGCCCAGTGTAGCCTGGGCCAGTTTATGTTAATTATTAACTTGACTGGATTAAGTGGTTCCTGGAGAGGTAATTGGATCACAAAGGCATTATACTTATTAGTGGCTTAATCCACCAATGTTCATATTTGAATGTGCTGTTCAGGAGTGGCCTGCTCAGAGCCTCTCCCATCTTCTCCCTCACCCTTAAGTGGACCTAAATGCCATCTACTACATTCCAAGACATCTATTTGCCTGAATCTTTCCCTCCATGGTAGACAGGTGGGACTGGGTCATTGCAGCACACCTTGTACCAGCTCTTTCTCTCGTTTTTTCTTTCTAGCTGCATGAAGTGAGCAAATTTACTCTACAACATCCTTATGCCATGTAGCTTCTTCTTTGCAGCAAGGTAACCATAGACTGAAACCACAAGTCAAATAAACTATTTCCTCCTTTAAGTTGTGCATGGCAGGAGTTTTGGTCCATCAATGGGAAAGCCAACTAATACATAGGCCATAGGTTTATCCTTTGTGAATCCCAGTGCTACCACTTACCAGTTCTACAGCACTGGACAGGCTACTTAACTACTCTAAGCCTCACTTTTTAAATAGGCAAAATAGAGTTGTGGGAATGAAATAAGTATATATAATGCAAGGGGTGGTGTGTAATACATCCTCAGCATTATTTACTTTAATTATCATTTACAACCTCTAATTTATGTCATATTTTTCACCTTATGAAGCATTTTCACATCTGTTAACTCACTGGATTTATACTCTAAGGAAGAATTATTATTCCTACTTGAAAATAAATAAAGGCTTAGAGAGGTAGAGTGAGTTACTCAGGGTTATGTTGTAAATAAGATGCAGACATAAAACTTAAAAACAAATCTTTCTTCACATCTAATGCTTTTTCCTTCTAAGAAGTTGCTCAGAGTCATTGCCAACTGCCAGAGTCACCTCCTTTGAGCTGTCCCTTTGGCCTGGGATAGGTTTCCACTAGTGATGGCAGTGTAAGTTGACCTTGAATGAAAGCTAGGGGAGAGAAAGCTTCAGCTCCTGAGGCCCTGGAGGAGAATTGCTGGCATTAGGTCCATTGAAGAGCGGAGGAGAAGACGGAAGTGGCTCTGAGTGGAAACAGTTCCCCAGTGACCTTGGGAAACTCAGACATCACAGAAGTCTACAGAAATTGAATGCAAAATTGCATGGGTAAATGCTGTTGTTTTTCTGAAGAGAAATACAGCTCTTACCAGGTTTTCATTATCAGGTTTTCAGAAGCATTCCCGACCCACAAAAGGGAAAGAGCAGCTGTTCCAACCATGTCCCACTGATGTCCACACCTGAAGCCACATGTCTCCAAGTCCTGTTGGAGCGTAACCATAGCTAAAGAAAATAGGCACACCCCTCCACCTTTCTGCCCTATCTGGTGTTATCTTTATATTATGTTTTTTTGTCTCTGTCAAATTGTCCTTAGTGAATAAAGGGTACATTTATAGTAACTCAGAATAAAGAATTATTATGTTTTTTTCCTTTTAAGGACATTATTTAATCCACCAAACAAGAGTTAACATAAACAGGGTTTCCCACCTTGTCTACTACAGCAAACACAATTAGATGTGCTGTTTCTGATGAAAACCAAAACAGAGCAAATAATTAAATTAAAAACAACAGCATCAATTTAGTGATTTACCAATTAGCAATTCACTCCAACATGTATTGAATAAATGCAGAGCTCACAGGCACTGTGCTTAGTGCTCCCAGCTTAATTTGCTTCTGTGCAACATTGGGTGGACATGGCTGGCCACTGTTGTCTACTGCACTGTGTCCTTCCCTGGGTGCTGTTGACATATACTTCCCTGGCTCTGTCTTGTATAGGTTTCTCCTCACAACTCCCCACATATGTCAGATATTGACTCTACCCAAAAGTCCTTTGTTTTCTGGCTATTTTCCTGATGGTTTCATTTGGCTCCATGATTTTGGTTACCAAATCAATGATGATAATTCTCAAATTTGCAACTCTAACCCATATATCTTAGTGAATCCTAGATTGACAAAGCAAATTTCAGACTAAATGCCTCCATAGGAATGTCCCACACATACTTAAATTTAAAATGCTAAAAGCTAAAACTTTACTGTTGCCAAGGTCAACCCATGACCTTGATCATGATGACCAAGGCTGATCGTGATCTTCTTTTTGAACCTCCTATTAGCAAATGCAAGCAAGAACCAAATATGCTTGACCTCTTCTTTTTCCCAGTGCTATACCCCCTGGTCCTAAACTCAGTAGCCATTGTTCCATACTTTCAATGACTTTCTAGTATCTTGTTTATTAATTTAACTAATCTAGATCATTATAGTAGCCTTCCATCAGGTATCTTCAACTTCATTTTTGTCTGCTTTGATCTATTTTTGAGGCAACAAAATTATTTTTACAGAATGCAAACTAGATCATCTTCTTACCTAAAATTCCTCAGTGGCATCAAGAATAAGGGTCAAAGATCTGGGAAAGTGTTATAAATTCTTGTCTGTGCTCTTTTTACTTCTGTCGGCATCTTCCTGCCATTTGTATTAGTTAAGATTGAGATTCTAACTGGCATAATAAAGACACAGATGCAAGTGTGTTTGTTAAGCATGATAGACCTATTTTTCTTTTATATAGAAATCCAACTGTAGGTCGGTCAGGTCTGATATAGGAATCTTAATTCCTTCTACCCTGATGTTCTACATTTCTCAATATGTATCTTCCAAATGAGGTGGTCTAAGGCAGTATGCCTGAGCCCACCTTCACTTTTCTTTTTCTTTCTTTCTTTTTTCTTTTTTTTTTGTTTTTGGACTTTTCTTTTTAGTGAACAGTAGAGGAATAAGAGGTCTAAGATCATGTTTAGAAAATACAAAAATATTACATTGGACCAAGGTTAAGTTACTTGGCCCACATTTGGCTTCAAAAGTGGCTGACAAGCTGGGTATGGTGCTGCACACCTGTAATTCCAACACTCTACAATCCATAAGTTCAAGCCTGGGGTACCCTGGCTTGAAAAGAGAGACCTGTCTCAAAAAGACACACACACACACACAAAAAGTGGGTGTTACACATAGTGTTTTAGTAAACAGCCATTTGATTGTTTGATTTTAAGGCTTTGTAACTACCAAGAAGCCTTTGTTCCTATAGAACCACATACCTCCCCTCATAAAATACTTTTTACACTAGATCTTAATGGATTAGTTATCTATTTCTATGTCCAGATTATGAGATTCTTGTGGGCTGGGACTACTTCTTACTCATCTTTTTTCTTTACTTCATGGTTCAGTGCCTTATATACAACAGGTTGTCAATAAATTTGGTTGCATTAATGAAAAAATCTAAACTCGGAGATCAAATTACACACACAGTGTGAGTTTAGCTACTAAAAAACCCAAAAAGCAATCAAAATCAACTTTAAAAGAATAGTAAATAAAATAGCCTGTTAAAGTGTTAATTGAGGGTCTTGATGGGCCATTATATTTTGTGTGGTCTCTTTTTGACCTACCAGTATGATTTTGAGTAAAATATTAAAAAGGGAGAAAATTTTTCTCCTTTTAATTTATATTAAAATTTGTATCGGTAGAATAAGCACTTCCCCAGCAAGCTCAAGGGTCTGAGTTCAATCCCAGGTTAAAAAAAAAAAAGAAAAAAGAAAAAAAAAATTAAATGTCACTTAAGTATGGACAATTATGTTGTTTTTGAACCTTTAGTGTTTTAAAACATCAGATAGCCCACTTGGTATTAATAGTTTCATACATGAGAAAACCAAGTTCAAGACAGAATAAGGACTGGGAGATGGCTTGGTGGTCTAAGCACCTGCCTGGCAAGCACAAGGACCTGGATTTGATCCCTGGCACCACATGCTATGCCTGGGCCCACAGTATGCTGGCCCCATGCCATGCTGGCCACTGAAAACAGGCATGGTGGTGCATGTCTGCAATCCCAGTGTAGGGAGGCTGAGACAGGAGGATCACTATGAATCTGAGCTGCATAGTGAGACCTTATAGAAAATCAATCAATCAATCAATCAATCAATCTTTTTAAAAACTATACACACACAATTTCGTTTTTCTTTTCTTTTTTTAATGAGCAGAATATATTTATTGAGAGACAGAAAGCTCCTGTCCAAGAGATGGACATAAGGGGGGCCTGAGCGGGTAGTTTCCCCCTACACACAATTTCTATCCTCAATAAAATTTTAAGTGCATGATGCAGTATTGCAAATTATATATACAAAGTTGTACAGCAGATCTCTATAACTTATACATTTTGCAAAACTGCAACTTTATACCCATTGAACAGCAATTCCCCATTATCCTCTTTAGCCCCTAGCAACCACCATTCTACTTCCTGTTTCCATACCTCATGTAAGGAATCCCTTGGTGTTTGTGTGACTTGTCATTGAGATTCACCTGTGTTAGCGTATATGATAATATTTCCTTCTTTTTTAAAGACGTAATAATATTTTGCTGTAGGGTGTGTGCATGTACGTGTGTGTGTGTGTGTGTGTGTGTGTGTGTGTGACATTTTCTTTCTCCATTCGTCAGTCAATGGATATTTATGTTGTTCCCATATTTTAGGCATTCTGAATCATGCTGCAATGAACTTGGCAGTGCTATTATCTCTTTGAGATCCTGATTTCAATTCTTTTGGATATATACCCAGAAGTAGGATTGTCGAATCATATGGTAATTCTATTTTTAATTTTTAAAAGAACTTCGATAGTGTTTTCCATAGCAGCTGCACCATTTTATATTCCCACCAACAATAAGAGTTCCAGTTTACCTACATTCTTGCCAGCATTGTTGTTGCTGTTGCTGTTGCTGTTTTCAATAACCATCTTAACAGTTGTGGGCTATCTCATTGTGTCTTTGATCTGCATTTCTGTAATGATTAATGACAATGAGCATATTTTCATATACCTATTGGCTGTTTGTATGTTTTCTTGGGGGAAATGTCTATTCAAGTTCTTTTCCCATTTTTAAATCAGGTTATATGGTTTTTGACATTGAGTTATAGGAATCTTGTGGTTTGCAAGTATTTTCTGTCGTTCTATAAATTGCTTTTTCAATCTGCTGATTGTTTGTTGTACAGAAGTTTTTCTCTTGACACAATCCTGTTTGTCTGATTTTGCTTTTGTCCCAAGAAATCCTTGCCTTAACCAAGGTCATCACAGTTTTTCTTCTAAGACTTTTGTTCATTGTTCTATATGCCTGCTTTTGTGCCAGTATCTTGCTGTTTTAATTACTATAGCTTTGTACTGTAATATATTTGGCAGTCAGGAAGTTCAATGACTCAAGATTTGTTCATTTTTCTCTAGAATTCTTTGGTATTTTAGGTGTTGTGTAGTTCCATATACATTTTAGAATTGTCTCCTTTATTTGTATGAAAAAATGCACAAGTAACTTTGGAAGGGATTTCATTGGATCTATAGATTACTTTTAGTAGTGTGGTCATCACAGCAGTATTAAATTCTTCCAATCGATGACTATAAGATAATTTTCCATTTATTTGTGTCTTCTTTAATTTGTTTCATCAATGCTATATACTTTTCAGCATATAAATTTTTCACCTTTATAGTAAAGCTTATTTCTAAGTTTTCTCCTTTCTGATGCTACTGTGGATGAAATTAGTTGCTTAACTTTCTTTTAAAATAGACTGTTATTTGAGTATATTATATGCAGCTGATTTTTGTATGTTGTCTTTGTGTCCTACAACTTCTCTAAGTTCATTTGTTAAACTCATTAGTTGCAGCTCTGGGTGCATCCTGCTTGGTTTTATTCTTTAGGGAATGCCTTTGATTGGTATTTTTTAATTTTAATCATTCTCATTTTCAGTTATGATGGACTGCCAGGCCAAAAACAATCCACTGTGGGCACAGCTCAATTTGGTGCCTTAGCCAGCATGCAGGAAATAAATGATGAACTCAGTACTAGTGGTCTATCACAGATGCCACACATCACAGCATCCTGAAACACAGCCATTTGTCTGCAGCTCTTCTATGAAAAAGGCTCTAGAAGAGAGCCCATTTAAAAAGGCTAGGTTGCCAAATGCATTTCTTTAGCAAGAAATGATTATGGAGGTCATTTTTTTCAAAGTGGAGCTCATTCATCTTCCACTCAACTCCTTATTCCTTGGTTATTCAGTCAAGCACAGAGGAGCAAGTCTTCATTCTTCAAGACTGAAATCAAACTAATTCAAGTATAATCAGAGCTTATCTTTCCTCCTTGGCTATGTCCACCTGGCCCTCATACCCCCTGTTCTGTGTAGATTAGACTCCTCAGCATGGGCTGAACATATTATGAATGTGTCTAGTTTAGCACTGGCATTCACAATTTCTCCTGCCCTTGACCCTCTTCTAGGCTCCATCCTCAATGATTCTACCCCTCCACGAAACCTTCAGATCCCCCTGGCTTTTTCTAGCATCACGTGCCTTAGAATCCTAGTTCATGGCCCATGCACATGTGCTGCTTCTTTTACACTCCAAATATGCAGCCTACTATGGCTTGAATATGTCTCCAAAAGCTCATGTATTGGGAGCTTAATCTTCTATGCAATAGAAGGTGAATTTAGAGAGACAGGAGTTTTGTAGTTATGAATTAATGCCATTATTATAGAAGTAGTTTAGTTCTCATGACTAGAGGATGAGTTGGGCTCTTCTCTGTTTGTCTCACTCATATGACACCATCTTCCATGTTATGAGGAAGCACAAGGGTTCTTGCCAACACAGCCCCTTGATTTTGATATTTACAGGCTTTAGAACCATTGCCAAGTAAATTTCTATTCATTATCAATTACCCAGTATATGCCATTCTGTTATAGCAACACAAAACCAAACTTAAACTGTGATATAATATTTCACATGGGTCTGCTATATTTCCCAATATTGTGTCTTGCCTTAAGGTAGGGTCCATGTCTGAGCCATCCCTATGTCCTGAGAACTCCACATGTTCTGGTTGAATCAGTAAGATCATGCAAAATCCAACTCTCAAAGGCAGCTTGATCTTGGGATTGGAGCCAAGGTTCCTTTTCCAGGATACCTGGACTTTCTACTCTCCACCCACAGACCTTTTAAAACCAAGTTTCCCTTTAGGCCTCCAGCTCAAAGAAAGGAAGAAAAAAATGTGGAAATGGTGACAAGGAGTCCCGAGTTGAAGTCTAATCTCTAGCCATTGCTAATTCTATAAGTCATTTCATGTCTTTCAAAAGCACTATTCCTTTCAGCTATAAAATAGTTGTTGTACTTCACAGATTGTGTACCCCAGAAAAAGCTTGGAAATGGGTTAAAACACAAAAAGGCTATTTGTGCTCCCATAACTATTACTTTTTTTCCTCTTCACTAACAGGCATCACTGTTTTTATTTCCTTTTCATGCATGTCCAGTCCATCCACAATGTTACTATTCACAAAACTCACCTTAGTACTAGAAAGATGTTTTACCTATAGCAATCAGCAAAGAAGTTCGGATTTCATAACTGCAGGTGGAGTCATTCAAGAACAATAGGGTCAGAAATGGCTGCTGTCTACTATGAGGATCCAGAAGTAGTGTTAAAACCAGACACTATATTACTATAGAGAGTCAGTGTGTCCTAAAGAATCATGTTAGCAGAAGGAGCATTTGGATGGTAGCAATAAAAGGCCATGTACGGATGAAATTAGCATGAATTTTACTGGGATTTCCACGTAATTCAAAGAATCCAGTATTTGACCTTTGTTCACAAAACTGCCAACCCACCAGCATCCTACATTTTCTTATACATGGCCCCTTGGGAAGTATTAGAACACTTCCGCTATCTTTGAGCAAGAGTGTATGTGAGAGAGAGACACACATACAGAGAGAGTGAGAGAGAGAGAGAGAGAGACAGACAGACAGACAGAGAGACAGAGAGAGAGAGAGACAGACAGAGAGACAGAGACAAAGAGAAACAGAGAGAGAGATAGTCAGAGACACAGAGAGACAGAGACAGAGACAGATAGACAGACAGACAGAGAGACACAGAGAGAGAGACAGACAGAGAGACAGAGAGACAGAGAGAGACAAAGAGAGACAGACAGACAGAGAGACAGAGAGAGACAGACAGAGAGACAGAGAGAGACAAAGAGACAGAGAGAGAGATAGTCAGAGAGACAGAGAGAGACAGAGAGAGAGACAGAGAGACAGAGAGAGAGACAGAGACAGACAGAGACAGAGACAGTAGAGCCTGGTCATATACTATTTGATATATAGACTTTATATGTGGGCATTAATCATATCTCTTGATTTTAGACTTGGGGAAGTTCCCATATGGATCTAATGGAAACATCCTTGGTGCTGAAAAGTCTAGATCCAAGGCCAGAGCATTTCTTGAACTATTACATAATGCATAGGACCAGAGTCCAGAAGAAGATAACACAACTGGATGAGACCAGGGAAGAGAAATACAAGCAAAGGTCACAGTGACAGGTTGCTCCTCCTTTCTCTCCTGCAAACACCACTTCTCACAAACATAAGCTATTATGATGATTGAGGTCGGACAGTCATTGAACCTAAAGGCAAATACTGTTATGAAGTAGTTTTTCTGCTGTCCTGCCGTATCTCCTTCACCTCATTTCTCCCCAACCACACAGTATTCCAAATCAAACCTTAGGAGCCTTGGATCTTGTACTGTAAAGCCATTATGCATTTCTACTCAGGAACTCACTTCCAGATCCTCATTCACTGGCTGGGCCCTTTCAGACGAATTTCTTAGGGGCATCTAGAGATTTTAGATTTGACTTTTCTTGCCATCTGAATTATGCAGGTCTGGCCCAAGACAAACAGGGCACCAAGGTATATGGTTTTGAGCACCCAGATTTCTGATTTCTGAAATACCCTCTTCAATAAAATACCCTCATTAGAATAGAGCTCAATCTGACACTTTGGAAGAACATACTTTCCTTATCACTAAATGAAGAACCCAGTGTTTCTTTGCTAAGAGTTGAGTCATACCTTGTTGACATACCTAGAAAACCTCATTGTAAGAAAGAACTTGAAACTGGAATAGGTTCAGCAAGGATAGACCACATGAATAGCTGATAGTGTCCTGAGTAACCTGGAAAAGAAAGAAGAGCTCTAATGAGTGAGAGGGAGATGGGCCCGTCCACTCTACCCTGTGCTAGTCAGCCCATAGCTAAGCCACATCCCCAGCTACAAGTCTCTGCTCCCTGGGTGATAGATGATCTGAGCCCACAATGGGTGGAAGGGCAGGGTGATAGATGTAACAGATGTGAAGAAATGGAATTCTATCTTGTAGGAGAGAAGACACTTGGATTCCTTAAGAGTTGCCTCCGAGTATCTGAAAGGTTGCTTTTCATAAGCAGGATCAATCATGTTCTATGTGAAAACTTAATTCAATGGCTAGATATAATAAGAAGTTAATCTTGACCCAGTGTTATTTACACCCTTTCTGACAACTAGGACTGGCTTTCTGAATGAGGCTACCTATTGAAGGGATCGCCCCAGCTGTGTCCATAGGAATGCTCTAAGAGATTAAAAGCTTGATCTAAGAGACTGGAACTTGATTTCTAATAGGCTCAATTGCACAAAATTTTGATGCCCAAAGAAAATCCAGAACCTAATGCCAAAGACAAGCTTTATCTTTGCCTGCCTGTCTGTCTCCAGTACATTAATTTTCTCTCCTTTGGTGCTGGTAGGAAGCAAGATTCCCTGAGAGCTGGTAAGTGAGACAAGGTCCTGCCCAGCCCTCTCAGCATGACCAGCAATTAGCTGGACTGCAGCCTTGCAGGATGTACAAGCTCTCAGCAGGTCGCACCACTCCACCTGTGCTTATTTAGAATCCAGGGAAGAAGACAGCCACAGGTAGCTGAGGCTTAATTCTGAACTCATGCTAACCAAACATTAACATTTGCATTTAAAAACGGGAGAAGGAGAAAGAGCAATGAAAACTCTACTCAATTAAAGCTGTTTGCAAATGCAAATATGCCTGACACAGGAGAGAAAGGGACTCCTGAGAGGCCACCCCTCTCTGCTGACCTTTGTGACCAGACAGAAGAGGGGAGTATATGCAGGTGATGGAAGAAGGAAATGGGATGGGGTGGGAACAGAGGATGAGGAGGGACAGAAAGATAATTTTGTTCTATACCATGAAACCTATAATTTCACTGTGACATGAAAATTAGCTCTGTAGCTAATTAGCTTTCTAATATCATCTGCTGCCATGAAAAGGATAAAAGTTTATGAATTTATCAGTCTACCTGGAAATGGAAAAAGGACTGCACATAAACAAGAGGGGATCAACTGATTCAAATCACAGGAGCCATTTCAAAGATTACGCCTGTGGCCACCTTTGTACTCTAAAGAGGCTCTCAACACAGGCCAATGCTGTGCATACCTCCTCACCTCTGCTTGGCTTGACTCCTCCCAGGAGCCCCTTCCTCTCTGAAAAACTTGCTAAAGACTTTCCTCCCACTGTGCTGGACTCTTTCCTTGTCAGCTCCCACCATTGGTCCTTATTGTGTCCTCTCAAAATGCAGAACACATTTTTCTTTCCCTGCTGGGACAAGTCTTCTTTTACAGGCTTGTATGGACTAGGCCTAATGTCAACTGGCATCTGGCCTCCTGTCCTCATTTAGCATGCCCCTCACACACCTCTGTACAGCTCTACTCCTTTGTTCTCTCTTTTCATTCAGACCCTAAACATGACATAATTGCATCTGCAAGCTTCCCCATGCAATTAGATATCAGGTCCCAGCCACATGTAACCAGACTCTGGGTTCAGATCATCAGCATACAAGGTTCCTGGAGGTGGAGAGGGCAAGGTCCTAAGCCTTCAAAAGAGACCAGGAGTCCACGACACCTTGCCCAGTTTATAATCCACACAGGCATTTTCTTACTTTTTTCCTTATTCTGTCTTCTCTCATGAGTCCCTCCCAGCTTTGAGGCTGGGTTCTAAGTTCTCAGATGTTTACTTCCATGATGGTCCTTTGACCTTTTTACCCTTGCCTAACGTTCTTATAATCAGACCCTGCCTTTTCCCAGCTTTGTTGATTCCCACAATTTATAGTGATCTCAACCCAGACAGGACACTTCAAGGATATTATTCATTTGTCTGGGAAAATCTATAGTTCACAAAACTTCTACTCAATAAATGTGGCTCTTCAGAAAAAGTCATAAACTTAAAATATTTGTATAGTTTCCAAATATTTTTATGAATTAGAGTCTCTTAAGTTATTATATTCACAAAGTGTAATACACTCATTTAGGGATGTCTTAAAATATGAAAATGAATCAATTAATGAATCAAGACAATGATATTCAAATTACTAAACTTCTCATGGAATGTTAAAACAATATTACTTTTAAAACATGCTCTTCCAGGGTGGGAAATGATTTCAACTTTTACTGGGCTACTTCTATACAAAGATTTGTGATCTCCTATCATATAGATTCCTTTTAAAGAATAATTAGTATCTTTAGAAAAAGGATTCATGAAAATTACTCATTGTAGCTTTTGGGATCCAAGCAAGGTACAGCCAAGGAACCGTGCAGGTTGAAATGCTGGAAA
>NDGM011087857.1:0-11371 GCA_002564305.1 Octomys mimax
TCTTCACAATGTTGGTTCTTCTTATCCAGGAGCAGGGAATATCTTTCCATTTTCTGAAATCCTTTACAATCTCTTTTTTCAGGGTATTATGATTTTGATTGAATATATCTGTGAATTCCTTGGTTAGATTAATTCCTAAGTACTTTGTTTTCCATGGTGCTATTATAAAAGGTATTGTTTGTCTAATTTCCATCTCAGTGTGTTTGTTATATGTGTAGAGGAATGCTACTGACTTTTTTGCATTGCTTTGTGTCCTGCTGTACTACTGAATTTGTGCATTAATTTTAGTAACTTCTTAGTTGAGTTTTTTGGGTCTCCCAAGCAGAGTATCATGCCATCTTCAAATAGTGATAGTTTACTTTCTTCTTTACCTATTCTTAATCATTTCTTTCTCTCTGTTGTTTAATGGCTCTAGATAATCATTCCAGAACTATATTAATAGGAGTGGTGATAGAGGACATCCTTGTCCTGTACCAGATCGGAGAGTAAAAGATTTCAGTTTTTCCCCATTTAGAATTATGTTAGCTATTGGGTTGTCATAGATGGCTTTTACTAATAGAGGCCGTCTATTCCAATTTTCTGTTGGACTTTGAAGATGAATGAGTGTTAGACGTTGCCAAAAGCCTTTTCTGCATCAATTGAGATGATCGTGTGGTTTTTGGATTTGGCTTTATTGCTATAATGTATTACATTTATAGATTTGCATATAAAACTATCCTGGCTATATGGCTCATGCTTTATCTTGGTCTTAAACATGCAGCAGAAAAGTACAAAAACAAGGTACAAAAAGTAAAAATATATTAATATGCAGAGCTATAGAAGGCTCAAGTCAACAACTTCTGACATTGCCAGCTATGCAGACTTCCTGTATTCTATTTGCTAGGATTTTATTAAGGATTTTTATGTCTATGTTCATGAGGGGAATTGGCCTGTAGGTGTCTTTCTTAGTTGCATCTTTCCCTGGTTTTGCTATCATTATAATACTTGCTTACAGGAATGATATTGGGAGAATTGCTTCCTTTTCAATTTCATTGAAGAGTTTGAGGAGTATAGGGATTGTATCTTCTGTAAATTTTTTGAAGAATTCAACTTTGAATCCATCAGGACCTGGAGTTTTCTTTGTTGGTAGGTTTTTTATTGAATTTCATATTTTGTTGCCGTTATTTTTTATTTATTTATTTATTTTGGTGGAATGGGGGATTGAACTCAGACCCTTGTGCTTGCCAGGGAAGCACTTATTCCACTGAGCCATCTCCCCAGCCCTATTGCCGTTATTGGGTTATTGAGAGTTTTTATATCTTCTTGATTCTGTTTTGGTAATTCGTACCTTTCTAGGAATCTGTCCATTTCTTCTGTGTCTTCTATTCACTGAGAGTAATGATTCTTAAGTTAGTTATTGATGATCTTTTGAATTTCCACTGAGTCAGTTGTAATTTCACCCCTTTCATTCTTTATTGCTTGTATTTGAGTTTTTTCTTTCCTCTTCTTGATGAAGTTAGCTAGAGACTTATCCATTATATTTAATGTTTCAATGAACCACCTTTTTGATTAGTTAATTTTTGGATTGTTTTCTTCATCTTAATTGTTTTAATTTCTGCTCTAATCTTTATAATTTTCCCTTTTCTTTGGGCTTTTGGTTTGCTTTGCTCTTCCTTTTCTAGATGTTTGAGGTCCAGCATTAGGGTATTTATTTGTTCCATTCTGTTTTTCAAATCTGTGTGTTTAGAGCTGGAATTTTCCTTCAAAGAACTGCTTTCATTGCATCCCATAAATCATGATAAGTTGTGTTGAATTTCATTGAATTTAAGATATTATTTAATTTCTTGTTTAATTTCATCTGTAATCCATTGGATGCTGTGGCGGGTGTTGTTTACTTTCCATGTATTCCAATATAGTCCAGTAATCTATAAGAGTAGAGGGTTATCTGCATAGCTGGCAATGTCACAAGTTGTTGATTTGAGCCTTTTATAGCTCCATATATTAATATATCTTTATTTTTGTACCTTGTTTGTATACTTTTCTGCTGCATTTTTAAGACCAAGATAAAGCATGACCTATATGACAAAAAATATAACTTTTGTATCTTACAAAATCAGTCAAATCCCCTCAGGATTTACCCTGAAACACTCAACAGCACTTTGTAGATCTTTTGTCAGCGTCAGTCATGTGAATGAGTCATGGCCATTGCTTGACCAATTTATTCTCTGTGAAAGGACTGCATTGAATTACCTTGCTGAATTCGTGCACCCATAATATATAAATGGCAATGGAATACCCATCCCTGACAAAAGTAAACAAAAAAAGGGGAATGTAAGTGAAGGACCATTTTGTAGTGGAAAAACATATATATCTATTTTGAGGCTCAAGTCAACAACTTCTAACATTACCAGCCATGTGGATAACCCACTATTATTATATACTACTGGACTATTTTGGAATACATAGAAAATGATCAATACCCTCCACAGCAACCAATGGGTCACAGGTGAAGTTAAATAAGAAATAAACATCTATATATCTGTATATACAAAGTAGTTACCATAGTATAAGCTACTTTTTACCTAATACAGCTACTTTCTCTTAGTTCAATGAGGATAAATTTTTGAAGTATTAGTATTTAGACAAGATGTCATGTCTGTATCTTGTACTATGAATACTATTAAAACAACAATATGCATTGTAGCAATTATTGTAACTGTCCTACTAAACTGCTCTGAAACTTTCTCAATTCTATTTCTTTTTCAATAAAATCAATAGAAAATAGAAAATAGCATAAAATCATAAAAATGATTTCCATTTATGTTTTTTTTTCTGGTTTCTGGTTTCTTTCTTTTGTCATTTCTTTCCAGTTTCATTGTACTGTGGTCAGATAATATGTATGGGACAATTTTTGTTTTCTTACATATACTTAAGCATGACTAATATGTGGTCTATTTTAGAAAATGTCCCATGTGCACCTGAAAAAATTGTGTTTTCAGCTGTGGTTTCATGGAACACTCTGTATATGTCCACTAAGTCCATTTCTTCCAACTTCTGTTTCAGTTGTGCTACTCTTTGCTGATTTTTCCTGCTTGACCTATCTTTTTGGGATAAGGGGGTGTTAAAGTCTCCTGTTAAGATTATGGTATTGGATACTAGATTTTTCATGTTGATTATGATTTGTCTTATATAGTTGGATGCTCCCATGTTTGGTGGGTACATATTTATAAATGTTACCTCTTCCCTTGAATTTTTTTTCCCCTAACCAATATATAGTGGCCTTCTTTATTTCTTTTCATTATTCTTGGTTTGAAGTTGAGACTATCTGAGAACAGGATTGCTACCCATTGCTACCCATGCTTTTTTCTGTATTATTTTTTCCATTCTTTGACTTTCAGCCTATGAATTTCCTTGAGTTAAGTGTATGTCTTGTATGAAATATTGTTGGATTTTACTTCCTAATCCACTGTTCCAGTTTTTTTCTATTAATTGGTAAATTGAGTCCATTTACATTGATGGTTATGATTGAGATGTATTGCCTTATGATTGACATGTTATTTACCTGTTGTTGTTTACCCCTTTTCCTACTGTGTTTAATTGTTTGCCCTAGTTGGTGAATTTTTTCCATTCTCATTCATGGAGTTCTGATGATTTTGTTACCTCTCTAGAATATCTTTTAGTAGTCTTTGCAGAGTTGAGTTGGTTATCATGAAATTCTTTAGTTGTTGTTTGTCATGGAAGTATTTCACTTCTCCATCAAACTTGTATTCTTGGCTGGAAATTGTTTTCATAGAGGACTTGAAGTACTCTACTTCATGTTCTTCTTGACTTCATGGTTTGTAAAGAGAAGTCTGCTGTTATTTTGATGAATTTTCCTTTAAATGTGATCTGTTTCTTTTCTCTGGTGGCTTTCAGTATATTGGGGTGTTTTTTTTTTTTGCTGGATTTCTGGGGTCTTGACTATTGTAGGTCTCTGTGTGTTTTTAATTGGGTTGATGTTCTTTGGAGTTCTGTAGGGTTGATCACCTGAATGTAAAATCGTTTCCCCATATTTGGGAATTTTTCTGCTATTACTTCTGTCCATATTCTTTTTATATCATTTGTATTGTCTCCTTCTTTCTCATTGATGCCTATGAGTCTCATGTTGCTCATCTTTGCATCATCTTGCCAGTGATTAATTATTTTTTCCTGCATCCTAGTTGTTTTTAAGACATTTTTGCTTACCTTTTCACTAGCTGCGACAGTCTTCAAGATCTGAAACTCTATCTTCACTTTCTTTCAAATGGTTTTGCAAGTTTCTGATTGAGATTTTAAGTTCCTCTATATATCTTTGACTCTGCTTCATGCATTCTATTCCTTTCCTATATTGTTCATTCAAAGCTTCCATCATTTTTTCTATACTCCTTTATTTTTTATCAGTGTGATCTTCAGAAACATTTAGTAATTCTTTCATTATTGTCATCCTTCTTTTTTACTTCAGAGATTTTTTTCTGATCTGATTTCCTTTATTTTTCTGCAGTTATTTACTTCAGATGTTATTAATTCAGAGACGTCTTTTCTTATTTCAAAGGTTATTTCTGATCTGATTTGCTCTATACCTTTCTGCAGTTGTTTCTTTTCTTCAGACTAGTAATTCAGACATTTCAGTTGTGTGATTCCCAATTTCTTCTGTGCTAGTGTCTCCTGCATTTTTTCTGGGTAGGATTCAGGCCCAAGATTACACTTTGCTCCTTCTCTTTATCGTTTTGTATAGCATTGTCCTCTGACCTTCGGTGCAGAGCTTTGGAGCAGTTATAAACTTAGCACCTACCAAAATTCTTACCCAAGAGCAATTAAATGGTTAATGCAGTTATAGTTATATATTTAAAGAATTACAATTAGATTCAGTAATAATGGATGGTGATATCTATCAGTTGGTAAACTTTTTTAATTAATGGGTTTATATTTTAGACAATAAGAGCAAGCATTATATCTGTATAGCTAAGCACATATTAAATTGGGAATTTTTATTTAAGTTATTTCCCCTAAATGCTCTCTGATCACCTCCCCTTAATGTACCTGGTGTTTCCCAAGCAGACTAGTGCACTCCTGTTACCTTTTTCCCCCTTTCTCAGTCAAGAGAAAAAGGGGGAGGATGTTCTTATAGATCTGGGTCCAGAAAAGTGCCTCAGCTTAGGGGGTGCATATCTACAAAGACTGAATTCATACTAATGTGTCTGGCTTGAGTCTGGCTGCTGTGTTCTGCTTCCTCCTGCTGCAGCTCATGGAAGTAAACCCACTTTACCCCTCTGGAAAGATATTTTGCTCCTGGATTAACTGGATGGTTCTGACCTCTAGCATCTCTGCAGGAACTGCAGCTAAAGAGCTTCACACCACGCCTGCATGCCTGGCCTGCGCTGGGTCTGGTCACATCTGGCTGGCGCAGCAGAGCCTAAAGTTTTTAGAATGTTATATATATTTGTTTTCAAATAAGAATATATAATAATTTTTAGATATTTTTTATTTTTTCAAATTTTGAAGTATTTGGAAATAATATAGCAAATATTATCTACTTTCGTTTTACTTGATATTAATTTTCGTTTCAAGGTATTAGCATAAAAATTTATAATTTATGTATCTTCTTTGGTTTTTAACATTTAAAGTATTTCCATATTTTTAAAGCTGAATGTTCTGATGCTCAGCGTCTAATATTTATACTGTAGTTTCCCAACAATGGATAGGTAGGCAATTACACCAAATGGTACTTCTTTTTGCAAGTGTACTAATCTCTCCATATGCTTATCAACATTTCTTTTTTCATTTAAGGAAAGGGCTGAATTTTAATTTGTATTCTTTGATTACTAGTAAAATCTTCCATATTTTCAGATATTCTTGTTTTCCCTTGAGAATGAACTGTTCATAAATTACTTGATTTTTTTTTTAACCTTACTCCTTGTAATTTCATAATTATTTTTGGAGAATTTGTAACTTTTTTTTAGTTCAGTGAGGAAAATATATCTTTCCCCAACCTGTACCTTGCCTTTTTTTCTCACTGTAATGCTTTGTTGTAGAAATATTTTAAATTTCAAAATCATCAGCTTTATTAGTCTTTTATGTCATAATTTGTGTTTTTGCTATCTGATTAGGATAATATCTTCTACTTCAAACTCATATGACCTCACACTTTTAATAATGTAAATGGAGTTCAGCAAAGTGGAGAGAGGCTGGGAACTGACAAAAAAAATTCTGTTGGACAAGCTGGATAGAAGCCTCGGGGCAAAAAGTTCTTGGAGGTAGGGAGGAAGAGCTCTGATCTTAAGGTGAAGGCTGGAAGAGGAGAGAAAGGGGAGAAAATAATTTATTGGTGATGTAATTGTATGTAGTTTCACTCATATTAATGAACCCAGATCTTTCACGGAACTAAGTTTTGGCTAGTTTAAGGAGATAATAATTGGAGATAGAAAGAAAGCTTAGATTCCTTTCTACATTCCAAGTGAATAGACATTTCTTTATCCAACCTAACTCTTATATCCAGCAAGCCTCCCCAAAAATAGTTCCTCCATTTCCTAAATAAACTTAGAATGACAAAACAAAAGAGAATGGGGATGTTTGGAGACTTACCTAAGCTTTCCAGTCTCAGAAGTGTCACGATAGTCAAAGAATATGGGGGAAGAAAGAAGCTAATGAATTAAATGAAGAAAAGAAGAAGTGCAGTTACTACTGTTGTGTGCCTTGCATTAATCTTAGAAATGTGCCTCATCTATAAAGTGAACAGCAAACACTTTGCTTATATGAAGCTTACATTCCAGAACAGGGAAGGAAAAGAAAAACATAAACTGTAGTACCATGTAAACTGTAGTACCATGTAACAAATCAAGTAAAAATGAAAAGTGAAACAGAACAGTTGCATATAGTCTTGTATATCTGAAGATGTCAAGATGCATCATGCATCAAATTAGAGGAGATGGGGAATAAACTAAGGGAACATAAGGGGTTAAAGAAATTCAGAAAAAAAGAAATGGCCTTGAGGCAGCAACACCCCTGGCATCAGTGAGAGATAATGTCCTATTTTGGACCCTTCTCTTGTGCCCTTATGTACACAATAAGAATTTTCCTCCATGCACAACACTCAGTTTTGGTGGTTGTATTTTTATAGATAGAATATTTTTATTAATATATGTGTGCAATACAAAATACATACATTCATGGTGGAACACTGCTAAATATAGCTATTTCAGATCTAACACATAGTGGAAAATAAATAGTGTCATTCGTGTACTTGCCATACTTCTTTTTCTCTTTAAAAAAAGTCCTTTTGTATTTGATTGGATGCACCATAAGAATATTTCCAAGTGTTACTGTTATTGCTGATATTTATGCCTAGTATACTATCTGACAGGATGTTTCATTTAATGTATAATTAAATTGAACTCATCAATTATGTATTGAAGATTGGAATCATTGAAGGGATAATAATTGATACCCTTCATATACTGATGTTTGTAGGTTGATATTATCCAACACTAGCTGCTCAATGTGGCTCTGTAGCCTGAATTTCCACCTGTTTTGGACATTTCTTGGTGTTTACACAAACACCAAGTGTTTGTTTGTAGTAAAAACTGACCATGGGCAATCTTACCTGATCTATTCTTGTTGTTCTTAGAAGAAAGACACAAACATTAGATATCATATAAATGTCACAAATTGTCCTCATCCAAGAAATGAGGTCCATGGTCAATATCTCCAGGTAAAGGGTGAAAGTTCAGAGGAGGCTTAATGCTCCAGTTTTACAAATATTAATCCTTTCTAAGGATGGCAGGGAGATGATCTTTGGACTCGAATGAGGACAAAGCTAGTATGATATTGTGCAGGAAAATGTGCCATTTTTATGTTCTGTCTTTTGATATTTTGATCAGAATGTTTCTTTTTGATGTACCTATGACTCAATTCTTCTGATATTTATTTAACTTATGCTGTTTCTGAGAAAATATGGTCTTTAATAAGATTTGTTGACTCTATTGACATTTAAATAATAAATCATAAATAATGTCATATGCATTTAAGAGAAACCAATTTTAAGTGGCTCTTCATGCTTAAAGTACAGCCATATGGCAACTGTAGTCATGGAAGAATAATGAACTATTTAAGAGGAATTGAAGAGAAATGATAAATTTTGTTGGCTTCTCGATCTATCGAAGAACTAACCCAATTAGGTTGAAATATATACTTGCTGATATTTTAATCTAATTAAAGTTCGTCCCTTGACAGATTTTTATATTATTTATGTATATGTATATATTGTGATGCTTTTGTGCCTATTAGTATGAGTTTCCTACATGTAGTTACTTTTTAATCCTCGTAAGTCTTTATGAGGAAGTACATAAATTGTATTGACTTATAGTACTCTGTAGCAACAAATAGCCAGAAACTTTTGACACATAGGTATCATTGTTACAGACAAATCTGAAAATTAGCTAAAGTAGATGGATTTTGAGTACTGTTCTTTAGGTATGTGAATACCAGATTCTGTTTCTTAGGAGTAGCTCCTTTGTGCATCTTTCATGTAGCTCATCCCTCTAGCTCTTGAACATTTCTTTTCAACCACATATGCAGCAAATTTCAAGATCAGATTTTACTTGGGTAAGATAGCTTTGTATTATGGTGTATTTTGGTCAACATAAGTCTCTTTTCAATCTCAAAATTTCATCTTTTATTTCACCAGCTATTTATGAGTAATAAACTCTTTAAAAATTACCTAACTTATTACTTACTTGATTCTGTTCATCATAATGAGAGAAGCCGTGATCATAGCTTTTTTTTTTTTCTGACAGTTCTTTGTTCCCCCTAGACTAAACTGGACAGAAAAGAAATTGCATCAAACACTCTTTCTCTGTTTTTGAGTAATTAGAGATAACTATATTTTGAACATAGTTCTGATAAATGCTATTTCCCTAAATTATCCTTACAAATACATATAAGCAATGCAAAACAGAGCTTTATTTCTTGCCATGGAAGAAGAGGAACATTAAACCAACACATATATCACTATCCTCTCCAAAGGGGAAGGAGCAAGTGCTATTTATTTATTTATTTGTTATCAATTCTTCTTCAAGTCAGGTCTCTTATGCATTGCTTGTTAGAACTGGGAAAGTGTTAGGACATAACAGTGAAAACAGAAGGTGGAGGCTGTCTATGAATTATTCAGATATTTTGATAACATAACTAGCATTTGATGTTTTCTATTAAAAATGCAAAGGACAATAAAGATAAGGTTATAAGTCTTCTCTTGTCTAAGAGTTTGCTGAAGATAATAAAACCAAGTTATACAGACAGTATGTTTATATTGACATGTATAAATTTTCAATCTTATGGCACAGTATAAAAATATAGTTTTTCATTTATATTAGTCCAGTGTTGATATTTCAGTAATATTTTTATCATACAAATTATTTGTTAATTTTAATAACTAAATTAAACACAGTTGAGATGTAATGTGTAGTACTACTCACTAATAATATGGTACTTTCAAAACAAATTTTTATTTTCTTCTGAGCACAGAATGAAAATGTTGTGTGAAAAATTATATGCTTTTTAATCAATTAAAAGAATTTTCCCAAGATATTTATTTGATATAATTAAATTTGATCCTAGTACTTAAGATTTGCGTGAGTATGGGATAATTGCTTTATCTCTATAATCTCAGTATTTTCAATGTTTAATACACAAATACCTTTGCATTGAAATTCTCTTTCTGGATTGAATAGTAGTATGATAAAGTACCTGGATGTGTCAGACACATTATATGCTTAAATGTATGTTAAAATTCATCTTGGTTCTATACGCCTTCCCAAAGAAATCTGCTCACACAGAAGACCTGCCAAAATTTGTATAGTTGTGGAGAAAAAAAGATAAACTGCCAGTATTCCTGCTTCATACACCTGTTCTCATGAGAGCAGGGAATCTACTGTATAAATCATGTTCAACTTGGTTGACGAACTGCCGCCTTACAATCCTTTGTTATCTTTCCTTGGGAGTGATTTTGACACCTGTGACCCATATTCCCAGGCATAGCTTGGGGCACTACTCACAATAGCTTCACCAAGGAGGACTCTGTACTGCTACCTGGTGAGACTTGACTATTAATTTTTCCATTCAGCTTGACAACAACTTCACAAATATCCTAGAGTGCTACTTTTCCTTGGAATCACTATACTGAACTAAAGTCCATTGCTATTTTAGAGTCTTAATATAATGACTAGTTTCTTATGGCCCTAGAATATATTATTTGATTCTGTTTTACACTAGTCTGTGAAATTTAAGCTCTGGCCTGCTTTGTATGTAAGTCTTAGGGATTTGGGTCATGATAAAATGAGCACATTGTTTCAAGAAATTTCTCAGTTCAGCTGTTTTACTTAGCTTTCCTAAGCTATAAAATAAAAACCTTTAGAACCTAGGCTTATTACAAATGTACCTGATGAGCATTTTCTTTATTCAAGAAAGATGTCAGAGGAAACTGTTGCTGGTTAGTAGCTTTCCGTGTGATTCTGAAATGCAGCTAAGTTTCTAATGGTTATTTTTATTGTTGTTATTACTATTTGTATTCTTTTAAAAGTAAAAAACAAGGAGGAAAAAAAGGAAGAAAGAAATGCAGTCAAGTTGCTACTTCTGCTCCAATCTAGAAGAAATCTTGAGTCATTATTCCTACATGGGAACAAACCTTTGCAAGGAAGAATCACACTTTCTGTGACGAAGATATAAATTGTAGAGATAGAAATTATATCTGGTTTTTCACATATCCAAATAGACTTAAGACTCTCAATTATTTTTAATCTAAGGGAGGTATTTCAAGTAATATTATCTAGATCAATAATCTGTCTTGATTCAACTAACTGGATAATTATTCAGTTGTCCAATTCACTAGGCAGAACCTTAAAACATCTAGAAGAGGCTATATTTTAAAAGACTGTTAATATATAATAATGAAGAATAATTTGCCGGGGCCTACTGTTTTAATTGATTAATATTACAAAATGATGAAATCTAGGCTTTTTTCAATACTCATAACTTGTTCTCATATCCTGAAATTATCATGACCTAGAAAAGTTCATGGGTTAGAATTGCTCAATAATGAAAGACAATGGAGTGAAGACAACATCATATAGCTCATTTATTTCCTTATTCTGTCTTGAAAGACTCAAATCATAAGAAAGGAACACTCCACAGTCTTTCCTGGTTATGATACAGGAATCTCGTCTTCACTGAGTTTCTTCCCAAAGACCCAGTGATGGTTTTTAGGATTTCACCTAAAAACAAATAAATGAGTGCATTTTCAGTTCAATAAATCTTCATTCCATCCAGCAGAAAAGTATAAAAACAAAGTAGAAGAAGTAAAGCCATGGTGTTATGTTGAGCT